>BNST01000046.1:0-165685 GCA_019650275.1 Xylocarpus granatum | reverse complement strand
TTTAGCCACACAATCACATTATTTTTCTTTTCGACATTCATATGTCTTAACACATTTTATTGATATAGAAAACTGGAATCAACAGTCCAAGAGCTTTTCCAAATACCATTTTATTCCAGGAAAAGGATATGTAAAATCACTGGAGTGCCATCTTCCCAGACTTTGAACCAATTTCCATCTAAAATTAGGGAAAGCACGTGCCGCTTTTCATTGCTGTTTGTGCATGAAACCAACATCAACCCATTTGGATAGTACACAAACCTCATCATTCTTTTTGCCTCTTTTACATCTTCATATGCAATTCTACCATAATAATTCCATATTGATAACACATCTCCATCCTTGTATTGTCTATGTTTGGATATTATTCGGTCTTTCATATTTCCATGTCTTGATCCAATTGACCGACTCTCCATTGCGTGTCCATAGAGTTATAATATTAGCATTTTAAATTGACTTGTTGCTTTCACTCCTTTTCCTGTCTAAATGAAGGAATTTTTAATGGCCACTCATTCCCATGACGTTTATATTTCCTTGAAATTGGGTTAGAAAATTTGAGTCAATGGTATGTAATCTAGCATTTTTTTTCCACTGCCAATTAATTCTAGGAAATGGACTTGTAAAATCAATTCCATTGAATCTTCCAATAGAGCATTTATCATTGAATCTTCCAAGTCTTGGCACAAATTTTAATCTAATATGTTTTTAAAAGATTTCACGTAAATTAAATATTTTTATTTTTATTCGAGAATCTCTCAATTTTTTTAATTTTTATTTATATAAAATTAGATTAATTTTATTTAAATTATTAAATTTATATTTAATATTTATATTAGTGGCGATGTATTAATTATGCATTGTAGATTTAATTTTTATTATTAAAAATACATAGATATAATAGTTGAAAAATTAATGCAAAAAATTCTCATTCAGATACGATGAAATATTTTTAAATAGATTATTATAAGCAACTACAAGCTTCAAAACAATAAATTAATATAATTGGTATGGCCTACTAGATCGGGTTTATAAATCGTATTGAGTTTGCCTATTTTTCAAAACGGCAAGCAGACGAACCCGTGTGGGCCTTTGCCACCTCTGTAAACAAAGAGTTCTTGAAGATTTTCCAAGCTTTCAATTACTACAAGGGTAGCACTCATAATAGATGATCTCGTTAAGAGCGAGTACGTGAACATGTGAATACATACATATCCCATCCGCTGAATAGTTTTAATGAAATTCGTAAATCGTGTGTAAAATAATTCTTATGCAGATAAAGGCTTTTAAATTTTAAAACAGCACCGATTTGCGGTGAAATGCCTCCAGAGAGATAATTGGAGTCAAGAAAGAGTACTTCCAGCTTAGGAGAACAAGAGAATTTGAGACCGCCGAGCTCCTCGATTATTTTGCATCTCTCTAGTCTATCCGAGTGATGCTTGCCAATGAATTGAAAAAATGATACCGTCCTAAGTGCAATGATTCGACGAGTTGCCGGTAATAATACTGTTCTGCCCAACAACATTTAACTAAAGCTTCCCTTCAAACACTGACGCTGCTACAAAAAAACATGAGCAGAACCAGCAACTAATTGGCATAAGCAGTTTCATGATTCAAGAATCTTTTTCTTTTTTTTCGGTTAAATCCTGTTACTAACAAGTTGCAGCAACAACTTTAGAACTAGTTTAATCAAGCTTATGTTGCATATTAATGTAAACAAGCGGAGCGAGTCAAGGCCCCTTTTAGGCTGGTGAGAATTCACACCTTCAGCATGGTTTAGTCAAGCTTAGTTACCTACATGTTGTATATATATGCACAGTAACCCTCCTGGGTTCAATGATGATATGTTTCTCCTGGGTTCTTCATAATTCATAAATGTACAGTCCCAGCAATGTCTGCTTGTGTTCTCTGACCTAAACGTTTCGATGACGACAGTAATTAAAACATATTCCTCTAAATTAATTAATTAAGATGATTGAGTTTCGTTGCATTGTAGGACTTGGGTTTGGATTGCAAGCACGTGCAAAGGCAACTGTTGAAACAATCAGAACGATATCCTGATTCCTGAAAAACTTTTTGACCAATTGGAGGTGATACACACTGGTCCAAAACATCGATCAACGTTACTTTGGATCGGTGACAATGATGAGAGGGAGTTCTCCTGGATGCCTTCCCATTAATATTTCTAGAGCCACCACCCCAAAGCCATACCCATCACAATGCCGCTACCAGGAGCTATTTGTTTAAAACTTAAAGGAGACAGCTGAGCTAGAGCACAAAACGTGAACGAAATGATACCCACTTTGGTTGTAAAAAATCCGTACATAACTATTACATGCATAATATAGAAAGTGAGTGTATTAATGGACTTCGACGTCTTGTTATAAATCCCGGCGAGACAATGCGTCTAACAGGTGATGTTTCAATCAAACAGCGAGGGGATAGCAATCGAGTAGAGCGGAACGGGGATTCCTTTCTTATTACCTACTCTACACTGTTATTTCTTTTAACCTCCATTTCCTAATAATCCATTGCTAACAATTTCATACCTAAACAAAATATATTCATGATTGACTATAAAATTCCTTAAAATATAGATTTCTTGGCTTCAAAGTTCTGATATTGAAATTTGATGAGGAGGGTTTGGCATTGGCGTCCTTTAGGTAAGAAATTCTTGAGATCCAATCTACGCTATAGGAGAGAATAAATGGTTACCATCACAAGAGTTTTACCATTTTCATGTGCAAGCTCAATATTTCGAGTAACTGGTAGATTCCTTCGCGTTTAACCCGAGAATCATTCCCAGAATAGAACCTACGAGTGGATCCACCTAACTCAATCCAACTCGCTCCGCTAAGCTTCTTTACCCCTTCATTTTGCGTAAGCCTTCTTACTTCTGTTGCTTTCTCCCATAACCCAACCTCAGCATACATGTTTGAAACCATTACCAAGTTATCACCGCTCCTTGGCTCCAGTTCAAACAGTCTCTTTCTCACCTCATCCCCCTACTCCATCAATGCCATTAGCCTCGTGAATGACGCATGCACTCAACAGTGTCCTCCACGCAACTGGGCCTGGCTCAATTGGCATGACCATTATGAACTTATAAGCCTCTTTTAGATGGCCAGCACGCGCCAAGATGTCCACCATGGCACCATAATGTATAAGCATGGGTTTGATCCCATACACACGCTCCATGTCAATAAAATATCGATACCCATCATCCACCATTCCACCATGGCTGCAAGCACAAAGAACACCAAGAAAAGTGACGTAATTCGGACTTATTGAAGAGTTCTTCATCATCTGGTAAAAAAGTTTAAGAGCTTCCTTGGCATATCCATGCTGTGCGAATCCCAAAATCATTGCACTCCACGTCCAAACATTTCTCTCCTCCATCCTATTAAACAATAGTCTAGCATAACCCGCAGCTCCACATTTAGCGTACATGTCAACGAGGGCAGTACCCAATTGACAAGTAAACACCATTCCTCTCTCAATCACCTGAGAATGAATCCATTTCCCCAAGCTTAAATTTCCAAGTTCTATACACGCAGACAGCACAACCACCATCGTTATCTCATCTGGCTCAAACCTAAGATCCCTCATTTTGACAAAATACCCAACGGCCTCTCCCGAGCAGAAGTTCTCATCACGGCATTCCACGAAACCACACTTCTCTCACACATATCATCGAACGCCTTGCACGCATCTCTGTTTTCCTTACAGGACCCATAAAAGTGAACCAAATTATTGTTAACATACACGTCTGAATCCAACCCACATTTTACAAACTCCGCTTGAACTTGCCTCCCTTCTTTAAGGGCAAAAACCTCCGCACGTAAACTTAGTGGGTTTAACTCCTCTACTTTTCATATCAAGAAAAACCCAAATGGCTTCTCTAGGCGTGTCACTAGAGGCGTAGCCTCTAATTAGCATACTCCACGACATGGGTACTGAACTAACAGAGCCATAAACAAGGGAACGCGCGTAGGAAAAGTTTTTGGGGGACAGATAAGGTGCATAAGCGAACGAGTTGTCTTAGAAAACGGTCGCCGTGTAGGAGACCGGAAACTTGGATTTGAGAAAGCTGTTCCGTGCAGCTGCAGAGTTTTAGTAAAGTAAGAAACTTCAAATGGATTTGAGACAGAAAATTTGAAGCACAGTTCGTGGGTTTTGGAGGGAAGATACAGTTGGCTGCTGGGATTAGAGAACGAACCATGCTCCGCCCCCTTAAGGGCACAAAACGGTACCAAGCAAATAAAAAATTGTTTTGATTATAATTTAAAGTGGAATTAATTCTAGAAGTTTTATTTTTATATAAGCTGGGCCGAGCAATTGGACTCTCACCTTGGGCTTCGTCCGAGACAGGAACGAATACTCCTTCTCTTTTTCTTTTTACAGTTCTCAGGCACTCATCATTTCACGGATGGGAGTTCTATCAATTTTTTGGAGGGATACGTCAGCAAATTCTGACAAAATCGCCCTGAATTCATCTCCTGTAAGCGTTTCCTTCTCCAGCAGCACATCCACAAGCTTGTCAATGGGCTTCCCTTTTATTCCTTATGTGACTCTTGGCAACCTCGTAAGCACTTTCAATTATATTTTTTACTGATGTATCAGTATCTTCTGCAAGTTTTTCTGACATGGAGTTCCTCGCTAGCATCCTCATCACTGCATCACTGCTCTGCACTGCTGGATCAGTCAATGCCCATGGTCCGATCTCGGACATGCCAAACCTTGTTACCATCTGGAACGACAAAGATTGTTAGCATAGAATGGAAGTTTAGAAAATTTTGTGAGGAAAAATTCTGTGGGAGCAAATTACAAAACCTGTCTGGCTATCTGGGTAATTTGCTGCAAGTCCCCGTGCCGCTCCTGTAGTGATTTCTGCTTCTCCGAAATCACTTCTTCTGCTGCTCTTCCTCCAAGTCCTCCAACTATCCTGGCAAAAAGCTGTTGCTTAGAAATTAAAGCAGGATCTTCACCAGGAATGAACCATGTTAGTCTACGAGCTCGGCCTGTAGGAATCAGAGTAACTTTCTGTACTGGGTCATGCCCTGAAGTCAATGTCCTGTAAATGGCAAAGAAAACCAAACAAGTCAAAATGCCATTGAAAGTCTGGAAATCACTTTGATTGTGATTGTTTACTGGAGATTATTCAGAATATACTTGCGCGCAAACAGCGTGCCCGATTTCATGGTAGGCCACTAGGATCTTGTTCTTTCCGTCAGTCATTTGGGTTCCTTCCATTCCAGCCACAATCCGATCAATCGAATCATCGATTTCCTTCAATGTAATCTTGTCTTTGCCTCTTCTACCAGCAAGAATTGCAGCTTCATTCATTAGGTTTGCCAGGTCTGCGCCGCTGAATCCTGGAGTCCTCATGGCAATAACATTGAGAGAAACATCCTTGTCAAGCTTCTTGTTATTGCTGTGCACCTTCAAAATCTGTTCTCTTCCTCTTATATCAGGGCAGCCCGACAGTAACCTGCTTAAACAACAACAATATTTTTCATGAATACCCAGTTACAGTCTTGGCTACCAAAAACGTTTTGATCTTTTTACTTGAATATAGCTTACCTGTCTGTCAAATCTTCCACGTCTAAGCAAAGCAGAATCAAGAATTTCTGGCCGATAGGTAGCTGCAGTAACAATCACTCCATTGTTTCAGGTAAATCCATCCATTTCAGTGAGCAACTGGTTTGAAGTTTGCTCCCTTTCATCATTTCCTCCGCCAATTCCAGTTCCTCTCTGCCTACCCACGGCATCTATCTCATCAATAAAAACCAAACACGGCGAATTTGCCTTGGCTTTGTTGAACAAATCTCTCACTCTCGAAGCTCCTACAGCAACAAACATTTCAATAAACTCTGATCCCGATAGAGAAAAGAAAGGGACTCCTGCTTCACCAGCTATTGCCTTAGCCAATAATGTTTTCCCTGTTCCCGGTGGCCCTACTAGCAGAACCCCTTTCGGAATTTTTGCACCCACTGCGGCAAACTTTTCTGGGGTCTTCAGGAATTGGACAGTCTCCTGAAAATCTTGTTTTGCTTCATCAACTCCAGCAACATCATCGAATGTCACTCCAGTGTTTGGCTCCATCTGAAATTTGGCTTTGCTCCTGCTTACAGAAAGTACCAAAGAATGAATGATATGATAAATCAAGTCATATATGGTGTATGAAAAAGTTATATTCTATCATACCTTCCTAGTCCAAATGGCAAATTTGGACCTCCAGGATTGTTTGCAGAAGCTGATCTTAAAAACAAAGAGCCAATAAGCAATAATGGAAAGCCAAAAGTTGCTAAGAAATCTAGAAAAGCAAGTCCCCAGTTCATTTCTATTGGATAAGCAGCAAAATCAACATTTTTCTCTTTCATTTTCCTCAGCAACTCTGGCGGCAATCCTGGTAACTGAATTTTGACCCTCTGGATTTTGTCTAGTGTTGGAATATAGATCTCCGCGACCGCAACAGTTCCATTATCAAACAAGTCTACTTTCCTCACAGCACCTTCTTCCAAGTACTGCAAGAATCTTGAGTATGTCATTCTATTTGAAGTGGCCTCAACTGGGGTTTCAGGTTCAGCAGATTTTGCAGGCTGAACAACAACCCTCCCAGAAGCCCAAGGCAGTGGAATTTAACAGCTTTCTTTTACTAAGTTTAATATCTGTGGGTGTTTTCTGACATGGTTTTTCTCTAGAAGTGCTCTTTGGAATGTGGGTTTCCTTGGCAATGTCTTGAGATTTGCAGATTGGAAGGTGGGAGATGGACAAAGATACAGCAGGAGACATTGTTTGTTCCCTTGTCTAGTTGAAATGATTTCTGCTACTACTGCGTTGTGGTTAAATTTGGTGTGGGTGGGGAAGTAAAGGCTAGCCCGTTTAAATAGGTGATACATAGGATGCTTCCAGCACTTCCATTTGGCTTTTTCTTGAGTTGATATTAACTGCTTAGTCTAACATCTTGAAGGATCTAGAAAAGCTTCATAGCTTTATACACATGAATAAGTGCTGCTGCAATCTGTATCATTGAAAAGTCCAAGCTGAACATGGCAAGTAAAAGCCAAAAATCATAAGATCTTATCCTCTTTCTCTCTCAATTACACACTTGGAAATAAACCGGCGGTACTTGGATTTTTTTTGACGGCTCTTGGGGCCTAAACAAATTCCTAATTGATGCCACGTTATGAGATTACTGTGTGGTGGCCAGATTTAGATTAGGTCTTCAATTTCCCAAGCCTTTTGCACACTAATGTTACACTAAATTAAGCAAACACCACATATTTATGTGATATCCGTCTTGAAATTTGAAACAAATTATGGCCTGATATATCAGTACTATGTGCATAGGTCATTTAGCTCATTTTAGCACCAGTTTTGGAATTTAGTTGTGTGCTTTCCTATTTGGCAAATTCTTGCTCAATAGCTAGGATAAGCCTTATAATCATGGTTTTCAGCATATTGGGACATTCGCTTTATAAATGTGCTATCATAATTAACATTCAGTCTTCGCTCTGCATAATAAACACACTGGATGAGTTGAACCAATGCAATGAAATGGTTGGTAACAATGAGGGTCGGACGGTAACGGAAAGTGGATCTTCATACATTTCTTTACGCTCATCAATGGTGAGGAACAAATCTAGAGCCAGTTGGTACTTCCCATTCAAGCAAGGCTATTTCTCTGTTTTGACGCTGAGGGTGGGAGAAGGAATTTAGATGACAGTTGATGGAAAGCGCGCAACATCTTTTGCTTTTCGTCAAGTAATTTGACTTATTTCTCTGTGAGCATGATGCATGTTCACCTATGATTCTAAACTCATCTGCATTTTTTCTTCTGTGATGATTTCAGAGTTTGAAGCCATGGCTTGTAAGTGAAGTAAGGATATCTAGAGACTTGGAACTAATTTCTGTCTCGGTCAGTGGCTTACCAACATCCAAGGGTTTAGATGAGACTTGCAGGTAGTCAGAAATTAATATTCACTCATAATTCATCCAAGGGTGGCCAGTAATTTTCTGTTGTAAAAATTTGAAAGCACACCAAAATTTCCCTCCTCATGCAGCCATGCATCCAATTCCATACCTAGTATTCTCACCATTAGTGGAAAACTATCCATAACTTTATCCAACTTCTTCTCATGCCCCGGAAACAAACAACTCGTAATCCGAAAAGGCTACTGCCACAAACACCATGACAGACATCATTGCGTGTACAAAATCCGTCAACCCCACTTTGTACCTCTGATCTTTCGGAATCTCCACTTCCAGTCAGGCTTGAACACCGCCAGCCCCTTCGGCGTCACGAAACCGTAGTGAACTTTGTCGTCAGGACCCTGGAAACTGTCGGTGAAGTGGAAGAAGAAGCTGTTGAGAGTGCAGAGTCCCAGAAGGACGTGAATCATTAGGGTATTGACAGGAGAGCAATCGCCATTGCTGACCATTTCGAAAGTTAAGATAGTGCCTGTGGGGAGAAAGTTGACGAGCATAGAGGTTTTTGATATCGTTTTCTGCAATCCCTTTGCCACCGCACGCCGTCTCTTTCCTGGAGGATGATGAAGAGCCGACGACGGATATTGATAGGGAATAATATCGGTGGCCTTTGTAGTGGTGCGTTCCGGCGGGGTTTTCTTGTAGATTTTGATGGCGATTCCTTCTTCAGTTGCTTCCATTTTCGTTAAGGAAATACGTGACAAATATGAGAATGGATTGAAATGATGAATTAAAAAGATTTCAAAGTGCTGGTTTCTGTTGGATATATCTATCTATCTATCTATCTATCTAAAGGATTTCTTCGGGAGTTTGAATTTGAAGCATGGGGGGTACTTATTAATGAAGGATTTGCGACGGTTCTTTTTAGAACTTCAAATTAATGAAAAAAAACTGATCCTCGTATTATTCAATTTTTAAAAGACTGAACTCCCCTTCTAATTACAGAGTAACTTTTAAATTTGGTAAGAAAATGAAAGCATATCCAACTCCAAAATCATTTCTTTTGTAAAGAATGAAATAAACAGTGTCATCCAATTGTGTTTTTCTTCAATTTTCGTCTGAATACTTTTAGCATGTCTCTTGCTTTCGAATTGGTTTCTGTATATGGTTACCATCTCACACTAAGAGACTTGTAAGCCAAGAATTGCCAAGTCTTAGAGGCAATCATTTTGAAGTCTGTTGGCGGAAACATGGTCTGTGACGCAAGAGAACTCCTGCTCAATACTCCAAAATGACCCTCATTCTCTTAGCAGCTCTGGTACAAAGAAGGGTGACTTTAGTTTTTATTTAGAACCCAATTCTCGAGCTGCTGACATTTCATCTTTCAACATACAAATTGTATTACAATTCAGTATAAAATTATTTGTTCCAGCAACAGGTTTCATACCCTCTGATTACACGCCTGCTGTTCAATTAATATACATCCATGATTTGATCTCAAAATTAAAGTAAGACCCTTGCTGGTTTTCATATGCAAGTAATATGAATGTCACATTGAAAGCAAATGAAAATTATGAACGATTTATGTACAAGAGTTGAACCATGACCTACTGATTTAACTTTTGGATTAATTTACCTTTTCTTTGAGGAATTCTGAAAACAAAATTGCTGAAATTTCAATCACTCACATGTTATTTCAACATGTGGCAAGCCGATTGTTTCAATCGATCAAAGTTACAGGCTAAAAGTAACCCACGTATTGTCTTGAATTATGAATAAATAAAAGGAACATTAAATATGAACGCATAAACATTTCAAGTGGACGATCTGGACGAAGAATTAGATTCATCATCACCTGTTTGTAGCTTCAATTCCCCAGCTACGGATGGCGAAAATGAAGACATGAACATGAAATGCTATCTACCATCACAGGCACTTTGTATCAACAGTTGTGGAAAGGGAAAATCATGGAGATCATCAGCATCACGAAATAATATCATATGCTTTTTGCAACAAGTACACTGCAAGAGTGGAATGGTTCGACCTGCTCGATTGTGATAGAACATGTGGAATAAGTAGATATTCATTTCTCACTTTGTCGAATCAATTTTAATTGCTCAAAAAAGCATTGAGCAGTTGGATCTGAATAAAGTAGAAGTCAAAAAATGAAAAATTTCTTCTTGCCAACATTTCAACTTGGTGATTATTGCAGGTGCTGTTCTGAACAAGCAATTGGGAACGCCTACTTCATATGAGAGCAATGAACTTGTCCAAATATCAACTACCCATATATCTCACGGAGCAAACAGACTGAAAAGAGGCTATTAACAAACCTAGAGAGCGATATCGAAATGGTTTATGTAGCTCAGTCACGTTTGTCCTGGGAGGCTCTCCATTATCAACACACAAAGGTCAAGACTCTTGCAGAATCTACCTCTCAAAATGGTGTGTTCTATGGCAATGTCGTAGGTGAATTTCAGAAATTTCAAGCGCTGTTAGAGAGATTTCTTGAGGATGAAAGGTGTGAAGGCAAGAGGATTTGGAATTATGTTAGAGGGAGATTTGCGAGGTTTGCTGTCAACAGTCTTCTTCAAGTTCCTCATATTTCTTAATAAAAAAATATTTCTAAGTTTTTGGATTTACCAAAAATAATGCAACTGAAAAGAACCTATGAGAGCTATAATATACTTCTCTCTTATAGACTTACTGGCTAAAGCTTGTAAAATATGAAGTTGGAATATTGAAGCATCCTCATTGACAAAAATGTAGAGATGTTAGTTAATATTTGAGTAACTTGTGATCTTTAGCAACCTCCTTATTCATTTGTAATTAAAAACACAAGTCCATATGTAAGTTCATGTCATTATATGGAAGCTGTGCGCCGCATGTTTTTTGGTCCTGCCATGCCATTTGGTTTTTCTGAGGAAAAGGGAGAAGTAAAAGGAGAAGCCATTAGCGTAAAAGAAGTGTTCCATTGAGCAATGCATAGAGGCTTTTGGGATATATGTGAGAACATACAACAAGAAGCAGCTTGGTGGAAACTCATGCATTCCTTATGGACTTATCCTGTCGGAGACCCAAGAGATTTACAGCTCTTACGCTATCTAACTAGACAGCTCCAAAAGGTTAGAGTGTTAATAAATTTACAAATATCTTATTAGTTACTAGAATTTTACTTTATTTTCTTCATTTTGGTTGAAAGAAATAGGGTTGAAAGATTTACAAGGAAAGCAAAGGTATTGGTTTAGAGAGTCGTAAATCCTGTGGAAGAATCTCAGAGGAAAGAGATTTTATTCACAATGATAGATATGAAGTTAGTATCAAGAGTGATTCAGATGTCCACAGTCTCATCTTCTCAACTCAAATGGTGCCAAGAAAAGTTAGACAACATTGAGTTTAACCAAGGAAAGGTCTTCGGAGCTTCCACTGCTCCATTATATCCACCTTAATCTTGATTATGATCTGAAAATAATATCAAATTTCAGGTTCATTTTCCCATTAAGTCGTGCATAATCCAGTGATGTTCTGTAAATTGTAGCTCAATCCCACATGGGTTTATGTGAATTATACATGGAAGTCATGTAATATACTATTAGGTGTACCTGTACATTATGTAGAACTACATACTTACCTATCATCAATCAAAGGAAACTTTTCCATTTCCTTTTCCAAATTAATCAAAGGACCTAATAGCTTTACACAATCACACTCTTGGAATGCTTGCTACTACCCAAGGAAACTACAAAAAGAAATGAGAAAGTTACCAATATTATAATACCGTGTCAAAAGCTCATTTTGCTGGCAGGCTTTAATCATGAAACCAGCTTGGTAATGCATCGCTTTCTGACAGTAAAAAACCTTGTCATATCCTCACCGACGAAAAGCTCCCCAAAATCTCACAAGCCACTAGCTTTTCCTTTTCAGTCAATAGAGGTAATAAAAAGAAAAGGGAATTTTGTAAACCATTCACTACAAGCCAACAATATATCTTGACACAATATTAAAGTTTGAATTTGCCACCCCTCATCACAAACTCAAGAGAGCCACATGTCTGACACCATGTTTTAAATGAATGGATTTTGTGTTACAATTCTTATTTTCTTGTTCCATTTTTCAACCTTTTTCAAATAGAAATCATCTTGTGGTTGCTTGTGGCTGAAAGGCCTTGTTTGAACCCGGACCCGCAGGCCCAGGCTTTGAAACAGCCGAATGATACTGAAGCTGAACCGCAGATTCAGAAGAACTAGTTGGATACGGTGTGGCATGCTCATGTAGGACAGAGAATCCAAACTGGCCATTGAACTGGACCGACTTCAACAAACTTCCACAGAGATTTTTCAGTTCCTTCCGTTGTTTCTCTGTCCTAGGTTTGGACTCCGTTTGCAATAATAAAACTCTCTCCTTCATGCCTACTTTACAATTTGCCAATCATTAATTACTCATTTCTGTCTCCTTTTGTTGAAATTTCCTGAATTGACTCTTTTAATTTCTTCGTTTCCTCATCTGGGTCAATCCCAATTTTCAGTGTACTCGGTTGTATATCTGGAGCGGATAAGCTCGTGAACTCTTTGATCTTCATTGGGACAATTCGTCAAATGCTCGATGGCCTCTATTGGGTCTCTTCCTTTTATGTTAGAAACGAAAGCAGAGACTTACCGGTTTCTTTTCAGTAAAAATCAAAATCGATCAGGTTCTTCTTCTGTAGCATTTAGGCCAAAGACGTCACCGTTTTTTGCAGTTTTCAAGAATTCAACATCTGGAATTTCTTTCTTCTCTTGTAAGAGGGGGGGAATTTATCGAGTGTTAAGCGTGTGAAACCGGCAGCAAAAGGATATAGTGAAAGTGAAAGCGGCAATGAATCAGAGGATTCGTTTCAGCCTACTATCGAAAAGAGCAAGAGGATCCTTGCTGTGCAAAGACAGCTACTTCAACAGGTCTTTTCTTTTTCCCTTTATTTTAAAAAATCTTGATGGCCCTTTTTTGAAGTGATTTATATTGCTTTTTGTAGTAAATTTGTTCACTTGTTTTTAAAGGGAAATAAAAATCTTTGTTGTTATTATAGAGTAAAATGTTTCTGTCTATATGTTATGATCGTTTGTCTCGATGGTGGACATTATTGTATATTGAATGATTAAATGATATAGGAAATCAATGAAATGAGTGGCTTGACAGTGTCTCAGTTAGAACCTCTGTAGTCTTGACCAATTTAATATCTGGAATCTTCAATGGAAACACCATTTCTGCAAGCAAATATGATTCTGATTGAGGGGAAAACAATTCCATAAGAATTGAAAAGCTGGTATACACTTGCAAGTAACGTTATAAAGTGTACGCTTGAAGTATTGTGTGATTGTCTCGTTGGCTCTGTTACAGATATATTATTCTGAAGTATGAAACATCCATAAGCATGGGCATTGCTAGTACAATAGAGTAGTAGTGGAAGCTTCATTATAAGTTGCTAATCATTTTAAATATTATGCTTACACACATGCCAAAAGGTTCTAAACCATTTTTTTTTCTATATTCATGGCCTACTTATTTCTATGTTACAAAGTATCAAAGTTTATCTTTTGTGAATTATGGTCTCCTGACAATACTAAATTCTGTTTTGCGAGAATTTCCATGTGGGTGTGATGTATTAATTTCTCTTTTTTTCCTTTTTTTCTAGATTTCTGAAAGAAGGAAATTGGTTTCATCTATAAAAAGTGGTATTGCTAATTTAGAAGAGGATGAAGTTTCTCATGAGCAAGGGGAGAACTCTTTTTCTGATTTGGATCCCACTTCAACCAGTGGCAGCAACATAGTTGAAAACCAAAGTGACAGCATTCCTTCAAGCGGCTATGTTCCCTCAACTGCAGATGCTGTACGGGAAATCCTGCCTTCAGCTATTATCGGAGATTCTGATGTAGGCATAAAGGAATCTGAAAACAGGTTGCCTCCTGAAATGGTGTCCTTCAATATGGATTACCCCAAACAGTTGAAAGATTCTAACAAAAAGGCATTGTTAAGTAAAGACATCTCCAAAAGGTTGAACGATTCTAAGGAAAAGACATCCTTCAATATAAATTCCTCCAAACATTTGGAGTCTAATGAAAAGACATCCTTCAATCTAGATTCCTCCAAACAGTTGAAGGATTCTAATGAAAAAACATCCTTCAATATAGATTCCTCCAAACAGTTGAAAGATACTAATGAAAAGGCATCCTTCAATGTAGATTCTCCCAAACAGTTGAAAGATTTTAACTCAAAGGCAGCTTGGTCTGATAAACTGCCATCTTTCCTCTCGCAACCCACTGAAATTTCCAGCCCTGAGGATGAACAGCTTGAGAAAGATTTGAAGACTAAAGAAATTACCAGCAAGGCATCTGATGCTAACATTGATGATGCTAAACCCCCTCCATTGGCTGGGTTAAATGTCATGAACGTTATATTGGTAGCTGCAGAATGTGCTCCATGGTCTAAGACAGGTATATACCATTGATCTGCCATTGGAAAACCATTCATGTGAAAAATTTTCCTTCCTGATATGGCTTGTCAAATTTTTGGTCACTATAGAAAAGAAATAGAGAGCAGTAGAATTATATTAAATAAAGATAGTAGGTGTTTTCTCATTGCATTCAGAAGAAAGGCATCTCATAATTATCTGTACTGTTTTTGTCTTGCATGGCCACGCGATAAAATGTGAAGGTTGAAGGATGAATGATCAATGATACTCTGATAAACAAACTTAAGTTGTTGAGTTATATGTGTATATACAGAATTATGGAATAAAGTTCTTTTTTATTTAATAAATATTTGTATTATTCTCTATCGAAACTCTCTTACAGTTTCAAAAAGCAGTTCTGGTATCTCTCTAAATAACATTGAATTTCCTGATAACCAAATTTTGGTTATCAGAAAATTAAAATATGAATAATTTCCTAATTCAAGCAGTTGCTTGCTTACTGGTCTAGTGGCCCTACCTCTTTATAAGTGTTGATCTCTGGGCTGGGTTTGACTACCACCTCATGTATATAATTGTACACTACCATATCAGTGCCTCACATGCTGGATCTCAGATGCTCTGTTAATCTGGTTTATCAAGATACTTCTAGCTTTTTGTTCTATAGAAAGTTCCAGTATTTCATTTTCTTTATTATTTATGAGCTTGACAATGAGTTTGGAAAGTGTGTGTGTGTGTGTCTGCATGCAAGCCTGCTTGCTCATCCCCATATGTGTGTGTCTATTTATCCTTTTATATGTGATCTAGAGATTGATGTAGGAGATTTTTCATAGGTGGGCTTGGAGATGTTGCTGGGGCTTTACCAAAGGCTTTGGCTCGGCGTGGACATAGAGTCATGGTAATGTTTATGATAAGCAAAAGTGAGCTTTTTCTGAAATTTTTCCTATTGCATAAAGCGAAAGCAAATAAGCTGGAAAATTTTTTGGAATTGTGCTGCAATTACAGTTAGGTTTTCTTCTTCTTTGTCCAGGCAGTCTGGTTGTAACCCTTTTACGTTGTTCCTTGAACTGTCAATTTAGTAGCATCTTGGAATTTGTCTATGTTTTATCATCAGAATTGGAATATAGATGTCTTGTCTGTCTAATTTACATTTCTAAGATTGATGAGAACCCATGACCATCTTACCCTTATTTCACCTCCTTTGATTTTGGATTGAGAAGAAATAAATTGTATTTCTTGGCTTTTTTATTTTAATTTTCTTTTGGGTTCTCTGTTTAGGTCGTGGCACCACGGTATGGCAATTATGCAGAGGCTCAAGATACTGGAGTCCGGAAAAGGTATAGGGTGGATCGCCAGGTATGCAATGGATGCAGCTAACTTTGACTTGTTCACTATCTTATTATTTGGCCATAATAGGATTATCCCACAGCAATTGTGTCAATGTCTTGTGCTTTGCAGGATATGGAAGTAGCATATTTCCAGGCCTATATTGATGGTGTGGATTTCATTTTCATTGATGGTCCTATGTTTCGCCATATGGGGAATAACATATATGGAGGAGGTCGGGAGGTAAGATATCCTTTCTTGCAAGATTTGGATGGCCTTCTTAAGAGTTGAATATATTCTTACTGATGAATATATTTTGCTAGAAACTATATTTCTCCTTTTTAAATCTCACATTGTGTGATGTAATTAGGATTTTATTTAGATTACCATTTGTAAGCATCTCAAGTCTTACACATCTTTAGTTTTGTGGTGTAGGATATTTTGAAACGCATGGTATTGTTTTGCAAGGCAGCTGTTGAGGTACAATTCCATAGCTATTTGAGAAATTGAAAGAGTGCCTGTTTTGAGTGGAGTCAAGCTTGACGCGTTTCATTTTGTTAACATATTTGTGTACCCTGACGAACAGTTTCTATATGTTAAAACATACATGCAGTCAAGACCAATGTATAAATGCTCAGGGATGTGTTCTCTAATGGAAACCGGTATTATTTTTATATGGAATGGGGCTAAAGGCTAAACATTATAATTTATTGGTCATAAGTTCACCATTAAACATATTTGTTTCAGTAGCTTGTATGTCCTTTTTATTCTAGCTTCACTACAGGAACCTCATCTAATGGGATTTGAGTGAGCTGCCTCATATGTACTGATTCTTCTTGTACATTCTAACACTTACTTATAATTCATCTTTTACTGTCTCATAACTGGATTTTTGACTAAATTCTCATTAGAGACAGTGTGATGAAAGTAAGTCCTTTCTCTTTGCATTCGATTATTGGCTTGCACCATGGAAGTTAGACAAATTCCCAGTCAGATAAAATTACTTTCAGTAAGGTCTCTTTTTGTATTTGGATATCCGCATGCACTATGGATAAACCTATGGTCTTCTCTTTTCTGTACCTGAGCTATCTTGTCGAATGTATCTGTTTGTTGTCTTATGAACTCAAGTATTGTAAACTAGAGAAGTTCATGATCACCAGGTACCTTGGTATGTTCCATGTGGGGGTGTCTGCTATGGAGATGGAAATTTGGTTTTTGTTGCAAATGATTGGCACACTGCATTGCTACCTGTGTATCTGAAGGCATACTATCGGGACAATGGTTTAATGATGTACACAAGATCTGTGCTTGTTATTCACAACATAGCTCACCAGGTTTGTTTCTGTTTCTGTTTCTGTTTTTGTTTTGATTTGTTTGATATAATTGGCATGTCTATGCTATCTAGTAATTTAAGAAGTTTGAATATCATCGTTTGACCAAAATTGTATGATATAGACTGTAAATATATGGAGTTTCGCTAGCTTATATTTGATTAAATGATGTATCCAGGGTCGGGGACCTGTAACAGATTTTGTCTATGCGGATCTGCCAGAACATTACATAGATCTTTTCAAATTGTATGACCCCATGGGAGGTGAGCACTTCAATATCTTTGCAGCTGGTTTAAAAACAGCAGACCGTGTGGTCACCGTTAGTCATGGATACTCCTGGGAGCTAAAAACTGCTGAAGGTGGTTGGGGTCTGCACAATATTATAAACGAAGTTCACTGGAAATTAAATGGCATTGTGAATGGGATTGATACAAAAGAATGGAACCCACAGCATGATGTCCATCTAACTTCAGATGGTTATACTAACTACTCCCTGGATACACTGCATACTGGAAAGCCCCAGTGCAAGGTAGCCTTACAGAAGGAGCTCGGTTTGCCTGTCTGTGAGGACATCCCATTGATAGGCTTCATCGGGAGGCTTGATTATCAAAAAGGTGTTGATCTCATAGCCGAGGCAATTCCATGGATGATGGGTCAGGATGTGCAGCTAGTCATGTTGGGCACTGGCAGACATGATTTGGAAGATATGCTCAGGCATTTTGAGAACCAGCATGCTGACAAAGTCCGGGGTTGGGTAGGATTTTCAGTGAAGACTGCACACCGGATAACTGCCGGTGCTGACATTTTGCTCATGCCATCCAGATTTGAGCCTTGCGGACTGAACCAGCTTTACGCTATGAACTATGGGACAGTTCCAGTTGTTCACGCTGTTGGAGGATTAAGAGACACAGTGCAGCCGTTTGATCCATTCAGCGAGTCAGGACTTGGATGGACTTTTGATAGCGCCGAAGCACAAAAACTGATACACGCATTAGGAAACTGTTTATTGACTTACTGCAAGTACAAGAAGAGTTGGGAAGGACTCCAACGCCGAGGAATGATGCAAGACCTAAGTTGGGACAATGCTGCACAAAAGTACGAGGAGGTCCTTGTTGCTGCCAAGTACCAATGGTGAGTTTTGTGTTTGATACCTATAATTTTGACTCTTTTTTAACTAGTTCTGACTAGGCAGGTGCAATTAGAGGTCACTTCATCTTGAAGTGATTCCGACACTAGTCTGTTAGCAGTTTTTCATGTATAAAGATGTTAAAGATTTTCTTTCTTTTCTGTTTAAGCATAGTTATTCCATTTCAAGGATTTGGGGCCTGCGACTTTCAAATTAGTGTAAATCAAATATAAGAATTGGTGGCTGTTTTGGTCGTAGCAAAATGATGCCAAATCCTGAGGTTGACTGAACCATTTCAATAATATCTGATGAATCCGTATCATAGAATGACATTTCAGTATTTGCTGAAATTTTGCTCTGATTAACCAAAAAACAACTAAATGTCTCGTGTTCTCGACTACAGGGAACAATAAACCAGTTACTTTAGCGCAGCAAAGACCAACAATGGAGGCTCAAGTACTAAATTATCATCAATTCCTGTACTTGAACGATAGGTTTAGGAAGACTATGATTAACAACTATTTTTATTTGGTTTATGGAGCATAACAGAACATGGATATGAAATTCACAGAAATCAATGAAAACCCAACAACTTTATGAATGAGATACTAGAAAAAGGAGGAAAATATCCCACTGAATACCAAACCCAACACGAATATAGCAAATTGGATGGAATCAAACAGATCTTTCTACAAGATTTCTCCTCCGTTGAGGCCTTTTATATATAGGAAAATCTTCTTTCCCCATCAAGTTGCAGATAGGGGCGAGTGAATAGCCCTGCAAAGCCCTTTGCTAGGCAACGTTCAATGGCGCAATGAGATTTGGAGGAACCTAATGGACAATTATGTCTAACTATTTCCATGCAGTCGTCACCAGAATTCCCGGGTGGATTGTCTTCCGAGTTTACTTCTCTGTGAGAAAGTGGTCTGCTTCTCTTGTATTTCGATATGTGATTCTGATCTGTGAAGTCGGGGAAATGGAAATCCAAGGATTCCATATCATCTTTTTCAATTTCAGATGACTTCCTCTTCAAACCAGGAAATATTTTCAGTCCTGCAAAAACATCTCAGAGCTTATACTCTGTTTTGCAAAAGTTTGGAGATTTTTAACAGTGGGAATCGACTGAAACTTTTATGCAGTAATCTATATACCAGGAAGAGGTTCCTCATATACACGTGACTGGGACTCTGAGTCACCGCAGCTACAGTAGAAATTAGGATTTTCACTAGATCCCGATACCCTGCAAAACAAATGATGACTCAGCATATAATCTGACTTAAACGCAATGTAACACAAGTAGAAAACAAGAATGATGACTAAAAGGAAAAGGAAACTGCTCGCAAACCACTAGCATCAAGTTTCTCTCTAATTTGTCTTCAACAACGATAATTTAATGAAAATGGCCTTTCTCAAAGAAGTCATTTTACAAGATTCTTGATCATGATTATATATCAACACCAAGGTATGATTATAGAAAAAGCAACTATATCTTTGGATATCATTGATGGAAATAACAGAAAGAATTTGAAATAAATAAACTATAGTAACACAAAAGGAATACATAGAGAATCCCAAGAAATTAAACCTGTACATATGCTCCACAAAGTCATCAATTAGGACAGGCCAAGCACCTGCAAAAATAATTAACAGAATTAAGCATAACTTCAAAGAGAATGATATGCAGAATTCTAAGCCATACATGTCCTAACATAGAAAATCTAAAATGAAAATGTGAAAATACAAGACAAATCATGTTGCGGCCATAAAATGCAGATTTTCTTACTAATTCCTAGTTTTGATAAAATACATGAACCTGATTCTGAAAATTATCAAAGGTTAATCTTGTTCCTTGACCAAAATAACTACAGCTCCAGAAGGAACTAATACCTTCAGGATCATACCCTTCTAATGTTTCATGCACACACCGGCTGAATGCTAAAACTTGCTGCCAAGTATCCTCAGAGATGTTATGTCGCTGATTTTTCTATGAGGAATTCCAAAGATTAGATAACGAAAGCATATATATCCAGAAGTTACACATTCAATGTTGAACTAGTAATGAGCTAACATGTATAAGCATAGGCATGCAACAAAAAGACATGCCAGATATAAGCATATTTATTGAAATCTCCAACAAGAAACCCTCAAGTGCAATAAATAATCAATCCCCCACAACTAAGCATCCTTATATACAAAAGCATCATGCATATTGCTCTCTCCGTCAAAATTACACAAAAAATTAATTTATAGGTAAAGTAACCCATTGTTTCATTGTAGTAAGTTATCTATTGCAATAAATTAGTGGGATTCATTTGATACTTAATCTGTGGTGGAGATCTTGACAATCACCGATTGGTGCTCCTAAGTCATGTACCCCAAATTTTCAAGATCTCCACCGATAGATCCTATATGATTTTCATACCAAATAGAGAGTGCGCTAGAGGAGAGAGAGATTACATCCCATATAGGTGCATACATGAACTGGAAAATCATGAAAAGATAAAAAAAAATTCAAATATTTAAGTTATGCAGCAAACATCTTATGTCTATCAAGCAGAAACCATTTTGAAATTTTGGAATGAAATTTGGATCAGAATAACATCCTTTGTAGCTATCTACACTAATGGAGGAAACCAGTAATTATACTTGATATATATAAAACGATGACATACATCAGGCATTAGTAGCTTAAAGTCAATAATACCTCAACAAAGTCGCACCATTGATTAAGTAATCGAAACCTCCCAGCTAAAACCAACTTCCAGGCAATAACAGCTCTGCTTACAGCTGTAAATCATTTCAATAGGAAGAAAGGACCAACAAGATCCAAGACGTCATTACATATACAACAAAGAAAGGACCAACAAGATCCAAGACTTCATTACACATACAACAAAACTTGCTGATATTCTTTTGAGAGTATCATCTATCCTAATTTGTTGTTCTATTGATAAATTTGTAAAATCACTGTCTTAACTCCACATATACAACAAAACTTACTGATATTCTTCTGACCATTTTCACGGCACATGAAGAAAACAAAATCATAGAACCGTGAGAACTCAGAAAAGTCAGCCTGCAAAAGCAGAAATGTCAAAGTTCAAACCAGAATGTGTCAATAATTGTAATAGAGGGGACCATACAAAATAAACCAACGAAAAAGGAAATGTGAAAATGCTTCATAAAATGAGTGACACTATTTATTAAAAGAAAAATAATGGCTGTGCAAATAAAAAAATTCTAATCAAATGAAGAAATTCAAAGAGATGAAATATTACCATCAAGTCTAGCTGTGACATGAGCTTTAGAAGTTCATCAAAAACTGAAATCCTGTCAAGGAAACATATAAAGATAGACATGCCAAATGATGCAACAATTGATAGTATATTAACAGAAAATTAGACATTTGGCAAGACAAAATGACAGAGGATACTACTCCTATGAGTGCAAATGGCACGTGTATATTGTCGAATAGAAAAAACACAACTAAGGAGGTCAGGATCAGAGCTAAGAATTGGATTCATGAAAAAAATCAATGTTCTTCTTTTCTTTTCTAGTATGAAACAAAGAAAGATGTATTTAAAAAGGAAAAATGGATGGACATATAGCTTTGGACCAGTTCCATAAAATTGTGTTTGAAGCATATACCTTGTATGTACAGTTGACTCAACCAAATTAAAGAGCTCAGCCAACGCATCCCTCGAAAACCTGGCTTTCTGGGACTCATCATCTTGTCTGTAACTTTCTGCACAAATATCTGCATTTTGTGATTTAATCTCTGCAAAAGAAGTTTCACAAATCAACTAAATGACAACTTCTTTTTCTTCAATAAGCACAAATCAATTAACTTACAGCTGCTATATATTTAGTGCATAATACCATGAGGTTACTTCTTCAATCTTTAAATTAAATAAACCATATAAGAAAATGCCCAACATTTTCCCCTTTTTTTACAGTTAGAAAATCAAAAGTGCAGGTTTTAGCAAAGATACACAAGAAGCTAATTCCCCACATGCAATTCACTAGAAAACTAAAATAAAAATTAGCAAGGATTCTAACTCAAAACCCTAAAACACCATACAACTCAATATCAAAACAAAAAACACATAAACTCTCAACTTCCATTCATAAAATATGATAAATTCCATCATAGAAACACCTCATCAACACTAAACTTGAGTAATCAGCGTGAACAAGCCAAAAGAACGAAACACTAAATCCAGCTAAAAAAACAAAGAAGGATCAAATCTCTCACCCACAAAACACAAAAACATACACACCATTAAATACTCCAAAAATCGCGCGCGCGCGCACAGATATATATAATATAATATAATATGTGTGTAAAATAAAACTTTTACATGAATTTATCAAGGTCGCCTAAGGAGAAACAACATACATAATCACATCAAGAAATTGAGACTCCTAGAAGCCTCAAATCCAAGATTCATAAGCGAAAAGTGATTTAAAGACTATAATTTACCACAGTATCGTCGGTAAATGTCGAAGATGTTAAGCCGACTAGTGAATACGGCAGGCGAATCCATGGATAAGGAGTTATCGGAGCTCTGAGCAGGTAGCCCTTCAGTTCGTTAACTCCTTCTTGCGAATCAGGTTGTCAATTGTACGCAATTGAGCTCCAGATTTTGGATTTACAGAGTGCCCACAGAGGGATGGGAGGTTCTTTTTTAACAATTCCTTGAATCGAACCGGGTAATGGACCAGGTTTTTTTAATTTCTTTTAGTACAAGTTTAATTGTATATTCAAATTTATTAAGTAATTTTATTAATTTTTTATTTATTTTCATTATTTTCTAATAATATATTATTGTAATTTTTTATTAAAAAATATAAATATATATATATAAACATAACAGTAAATATAAATATGTTATTTTTATAAATTTATTCTTAAAATAATAAATTAAAATATTAATAAATTTTTAATAATGACGTTTTTTAAAAAAATAATAATAAAATTAACGTTTACTTGAAATAAAATTTATTATCACGTAATATTTTATTGAATATGAATTGAGATTCATTTCAAATTCAATTCAATTTGGTGTGTAGAAAAGTTTGGAGATCAATTGTCAACAAAATCATCATCAAAATTTGAGCCATGAACGATGGTTGGTGCATTTGGGGTGTGGGTTTTGTCCATTGAATGAATGCAAGGCACAAGAGAAAGGGCTATGGCTAGCTAAGATAGCGGGGATAGTGAGTTAAAATGTCCTATCGATGAATGATCAAATCTCTCCCCTTTTTGTGGGGTGGGGAAAAGGAAATGGTCCTTTTGGTTTGTCCTTGCAAAGATTGTGTGGCCACAACATCAAGGAGTAGTAGTAGGGTTGGCAAAAACAATAGGGGCTCTAATAGCCGGACTGGGCTTAGTCCACCCACTTCCTAAATTATGAAAATACTGACTTGAATTTTACTGCAATCCGCTGGGAAGCCAGAATTTTCTGCTTTGCATTCCATGATTCCTCTGTTTAACCATTGCTCTATGTTTTGCAAAAGGTTCTTCCTTTAAAATGAATATAACAAAGAAGAAAGACCAATGAAAATACTTGATATCACAAGAATCAGATAAAACGTGCTAAACAGCAATCAGATTTCAGGAGAAATGCCAATGTTCTTCTGGGCAACATCCTTGACAGTTAAATTACTCCATTTTGCTTTACTACCAATCAAATGACAGCCAGCAGTAGATTCTGGGTAGGGTTAGGGCCATTGAACAGAAGAACTATCACATAAACGAGTGAAGTATCTTCTCCATACAACCACAAGCTGCAAATGCTACTTTCTGAATTTGATATACTCCTCTGAAAGTGTAGAAAGACACTCCAAATGTTTTGCTGCAGGAAGCAGAGAAAGAGCAAGTGAAAAAATCGAGTTCGCGTCCTAACTAAATTGCAGCATTCTCATGGAACATAAAATTGCAGTTGGCCGATGTGTGGGAAAAAAAAACACCTTTTGAGTTTGATATCCAGGGGTCATATGAACATAGAATTGGAAGATGCCATAGGATGTGAGCTGATTTGAATACACGTCCAACCTTCAAGTTAAGTCTATTTTAATCTCCAGAGTCAAAACTAACCATCTCTCCAAACTAAATTTGTTTTCTATGCCTAAAACAAATAACAAATTTGCTCTTCAACTCCAGGTTTGGCTTATGGTCAATTAATGTAAGAAAGCAGTATCAGTTAACAACTTCATTATAGAAGGTAGGTAGAAGATAGCTCAAGTGGGAAGTGAGAACCATTCAAAAAGACAAGGGAGAGGCCTGATTTCTAAAACAAATTTGGCACAATCTTTTGACCCTAACAATGAACTTCCAGCAGAAGAAAATTTTTGACAAATATGGCTCCTCAGTTCTGCAGGAAAAAATCTGCAGATATGATGGTGCAAAAAGTAGTTTCTGGTAAAAAGAAATTTATTCGGTTGCTTTTCACCATCCACTACATAAATATGTATTCTCTACCATTTTGTTTGAGTCAAATATTCCAAAGATCTAAAGAGGTAAAGATAGATAGATAGATGGATAGATGGATAGATATAGATATATCTTTACCTCTTTAGAGATTTTTCTACTTCTTCTGACACATTCTATTAGAAGTAGACATACATTTGTTTTATTGACTCAAACATATGCATTTGTATGCTTCACTGGTTTATTATAATAAGCCACAAGGAGAAAAGGGAAATAAGTGCTTGAGTTCCAGTAACAAGACACCTGATCCAACAGTATGCAAGTTGAGAACATTTAGATTGCAAAAACTTACAAATGATAAGTTCCACAGATTAGATCTCTATCATCCAATTCACATGAAAGACAACCTCTGTTCTCCATGATCATCAATAAAAAGTTAAGAAAAAACACTAATTGCAATGCTAATACAAGTGTCAAATAAATTAATCACTTCCAAACCAAGCACATGATGGGCAGACCAGATGCTTTATCTTTTATAATGACCCTAAAGTATGTCTTACAGATAAATATCATTACCCAAAGCTCTGTAACTTTGTGAGCTGCAGTTATACAATCATTATCCCCGACCAAAAGTAACTATATAACTGCAAGGACAGAAACATCAATCATCCCAATGCAAACAAGTGAAAATAACTTTTCACTTTGCTCACACACTCAATTTTTATCTATGTTTTCAATCATTTTTGCTTTACCACACTGCAACACTGACTATGACTAAAACACCAATCAAGAAGATCAAGAATAAATTAAGTGAAAAATTAAGACCTATAATCAATTCATAGACTATGATTATAAAGTAAGAATAAAAAACTCATTACTGAAATACACAAACTTAAAACAAGCAAATCACAATAAAGTACCAGATAAAATATATGTAAGAAAAAAGATTCTTATATTCCCCACTATAAATGTATATAATCCCTTACAACTTATTGCCATAATGAGCTTATTTAAGAACAACACAGTTTTTGAAATAACTAACCAGAGAAGCAAAAGTTACACGTCTCTACATTATGACTACATCTGTATTGATTTAACCTCCGTCACCATTTGCAGTCCCATTATCACCTCCTACTTCTTGATCTTTCTTTGCTTCTTCAGCCCCGGCACCTCCAACCTCCCAACAGAACATCCACATCTCGCTCGAAAAATGAGCACTGCACGACCGTTAGGCGGTGCCATCTTCTTAAGCTCAGCTTGTAATTCTCTATGGTGATCTCTAGGCAATTCAAACAATCCTTTTTTTACACCATCTTTAACAGAAGGATTAGAATTCTTGACACAATCTTCAGTCTCTAACTGAATATCAAATTCTGCTGCCTTTCTGAGTCCCTTACAATTCGGATTCCCACACCTCTTACATGTAACCAAGAGTACAGCCCAAGCAGCAACCCCAACAAATGAAATACTAATCACTATGGATGAATAAATCATTGGATTTCGAATTACCTCCTCTTTAACAAGATGAAAAACTGCTGCAGATACTTCAACAAGTTTAACTGAAACAATTCTAATATAAGGAAACAGCAAGAACCCACAAGCAGTGATGACAGCTATCAATATTACCACATCGATAGCGGCAGACCCAAACCTTGATCGATCACAAGATGGAATTTTGAGACAACTAGGGGAACAGGGTGTTTTTTTATTTCTGTTTACATGATTGTTGTGCCTTGATTTTGGATATAAAAGACCACTTGAATTCACAGAATTTGCCATGTGGTCAACCGAGTTGCAGACCGAGATTGAGTTATGGATATAGACCATTTCAAATCAAACAGACCCAGAAATGCAAAATCCTTTCTTGATCAACTCCCACCAACCGTCATCATAAATCAAATCAACCAACTTTATAAAAAGCCGAAAAACCAATCAAACTGTCGATGCCAATACAGATCAATCAAAAAAACCGAAAAAACAAAAGAAATTTTCAGCGAAAATCTGGTATTAAACGGCAGCTTCACAGGAGAAGAAAACGCAGAGAGAACAATACGGTCACATAGTAATTTCTTTTCTTTTTTTTTCCTAACGCAAAATTTCGTTTCTCCATCAAGTTGATTGATATTTTGACATTTATCGTTGGTTCTTCGAAAGTGCCGTCTGAGGAAGGAACATGACGACGACGAATGGGCTAATTTATATACGAATGGGCTTTATATTTTTGGGCTTTTTGGGATGATTACTGCTATCAGTTCTTGATCTGCCATTTTTATTATATATTTATATTACTACAATCACTGAATTTCCATGAAAAAATACTTGTAGAAATCTATTGTATTAAAGTAACATTGAAGAATCCCCATTTTGACAAATTGCATGAGTATCTTCTTTTAAAAGTAATTGATAATATTAATTACCCTTAACACAGAGTGCCAAGAGGATTAGAATTGGAATGGAATAAAGGAATGGACACAAGAATATATTAATGCAATACAATCCAGCTCCATGCATTGCATATGCTAGCACCTATTCTTTTACTTTTCTTTTTCCCAAGTCTTATATTCTCTCCATTGCCATGGCTGCTGTCACGAGCTCATTTAAATGGAATGTCTTTTGCAATTCAGCCTTTAACAATTATCTTTCTTATTAATTTTAACCTGTTTCTGTTTCATTAGAACAAGAATAGCTCCATGTCT
Organism: Xylocarpus granatum; assembly: GCA_019650275.1. NCBI lineage: Eukaryota > Viridiplantae > Streptophyta > Magnoliopsida > Sapindales > Meliaceae > Xylocarpus > Xylocarpus granatum. The sequence continues at coordinate 138,402 of BNST01000046.1, read as the reverse complement.
CGACCAGTTTTTGTGTTGGGATAGCCAAATTCTTTCTCATTTTAGACATTAATTAATGGGTCAACAACCACTTAACGGCATCATGCAAGATTATGGTAGAGTTTCTAACTCTCAACTCCATGACTCTTGCACTATCAAGAGCATGAAGCATGAAGCCCATCCTATGACCATATGCTTACATTCAACGAAAAAATTTCATTCATAATTAAATTAGAAAAGAGGAAATAGATCATCATGATTGATGAAAACTTCACATAAATGATTACCAATGGTCACAATTCAATCAATAACTTAATGTATAAATATGAACTAGTACTCAATGTAGAAAGTGACCATCACTCTCAATTACTTCTCCACTAAATAAAAAAGAATTGATGATGGATCATTTCCAATTCATCTAAAGGACTTGAACGTGAAGTGGTTTCAACCAACTAGTGATTTACCTAGTTGGTTCCAATTCTTTAGTCTTCATACTAATAACATGTCAAATTAAAACCACTTTCCTAATCTTCTTTTGACATACAAATTTCAATAGAGTGGCACTTACTTGGAAAATAAATGCAGTGAAGGAAGTCAACGAGTGGAAGATGGTGGAGACAATATGGGCTCAAATTCATGCTATTGGCCCAAATAACACAATAGTTATAGTTTTTTGATGGGCTTCGGCCTAATAGTTATCGACAATATTTATAAATAAACACATTTTAATTAATTAATAATCATTTAATCATAAATAAAATATATTAAATATAATTATAAGAACTCTACATCAAATTATATCTATAAATAGAACAATTGCAACTACTTAGTATGATTGCATGCTTTGTTAATAAAATGCATACATACTTATATGTTGATTCTCTTTTTAATTTTTTTTGTTATTTTTTATTTTATTCTCAAACCGAACATCAATTAATTAATAAAAATTTATTAATTTTGATTATTACAATAGAATTTTCTTAAAAATGGGTCATATAAAATCATAAAATGTTCCCATTGCGTGTGCAAAAGAACAAAAATTAAAAAATATATAAAATAATAATAAAGAAAAAAGGGGAAAATGTGACCTTTTAAACGTGTCAATGTGCCAACCCCAAGTTAGATTAAAGAAAGGATATTTTATTTGATTACGTGTTAATCCCTCTATTAATCAAATTTCCCTCCGCCAATGAGAATCCAACACGAGTAGAGGACGAGATGCACGCCAGCCTTTTGGTCTGGACACACGTGTTAACGTCAGGGAAAATCTGCATCCAACAAGGAAAGAGCTCAGCCACTAGAAGTAGATTCTTGGGTTTTTGGCAGATGCCCCACAGGTGTAACAGGTTCGCCACGTGTGATGACGCCATTTGCGGCAAAAAAGATTGGGGGTGGTGGTTGGCGTACAATACTAGCGTCCAGCACTGGCGGTCTCTTTTTTGTTTTTCACTTTACTTTTTGGTGGTGGGACCCACCCAGCATTTTGTCTCTGACGTGGCGAAATCTGGGTCCGATCTCACGTGCTAATGCTGAGGTGGAAGTCTACTTGGATTTTAATATTATCATTAATAAAAATTCTTCATATCTGATCGTTTATCAAAACACAATCATAATAAATATTGTTGATTAATTTATTTATTATATAAATTATATTTAAAATAAAATTTTTTATAAATTTATTTTAAAGAAATTAATAAAAAATATTGTAATTATAATAAGAATTAATTTAAAAAAGGGGAGAGGGCAGAACAAAAGGGAAATCCCAAAGGGGAGGAAAAAAGAAAAAAGTAAAAAAATGCTGACTAGGAATAGGAAAAGCAAAAGGAAAGAGAGAAGAATCAAAACATATCTAATCCTCAAGGCCACAAAGGAAATTTGTGGCTGAGAATTTCCCTTGTTGCTGACGTGGCAACCGGATCAAAAACGTAGAATCCACGAGACAACAAAAACAACAACGACAACGACAAGAAAAACATTACATTACTGAACTCGATAACTCGCGCACACCGTGTCAGATCTCTCTCTCTCTCTCTCTCTCTCTCTCTGCTCTCTTCGGATGACACTTTCTTTCTCTCTCTAGAAAGTTTTAATTCCATTCTTGTTTTCAGTTTGATCTCAGTTTTTTTTAATCTTCTGAAATGGCGGAACTAAAAGACCAGGGGATCAAGCTCTTTGGGAGGAGGATACCTTTGCAGGAGGTGACTCCACCAGCTGCTGGTGGTGATGATGATGGTGGTGGAGCTTCTGTTGATGATAGAATCGATCAGGATCGAACTTGTTCGACAATTTCTTCTTCGCCGGAGGAAGATAGGAGCGGAGATGGAGAAGAAAGAGAAACTGAGAAGGTGTGAGATTTGGTTGCAAATTTTTGAATTTTGAGGATCACCCAGTATTTGTATGGTGAAAATTACTAATGGGTCGATCTTAGCTATTTCGCTAACGTGCGTTGGCGGATTGATTTATGGGGGTTTTTGGGTTAATTTTTGAATCTGGTGCTTCTTTAATGGTATTGGTCAGATTTGTTTAAGGATTGTAATTTGGCTGAGGTTTAATTTTTAATCGGATATCTAATTTTAGGCAGAAAAGAGCACCCTGTGATTGGTTTTAATTTAGGTTAATTTTTGATCCATTTAGAGTTGCTATTGGTATATTGGAGCATAATCGGAGCAAGTAACTTGCTGATTTACTACAAAATCACATTTGAATTTTTGCCATTAAATTTGCTATCATATTTTCTCTCCCTTGATTTCAACCGAGATCTTATTTCTGCTTTTACTTTTCCAGTTTGTCTGGGAAAAAAGTTCAAATTTCCCATCAGATTTTAAAATTTGGTGTTTAAGTTCTGTTGGAGAAGTTGCCTAATTGTGTTTAGGATGAAGTTTGTTTTTTCTTCTTCTATCCGTTTTCTCAGTGGTGGCAGTTGAGAATTTTACGTTATAACTACTCGTTATGTAGTTTGAGTTGAGTTACTGAACATTGCATGCATGATTATGTACTTAATAACGGCCATGGATTCTCCCAAAAAGTCGCCTCTGATTTACTCTTGCTTCATCCTCCTTAGGCTGTCTCAGTAGAAGACAAAATTGTTTACTACTTTGCTCTATTGTTTGTCAATCTGTTATGTGTCCATAGATTCGAGTTGAATCAAGTCATAATATGCAAAAATTAAAGTGAAGAAAATTTGCTGTGAGTCCTCATTTTGTCTGATACTTGTTAGTTTTTTAACCAAGTTTCTTCTTGCTAAGCTCAATAGTTATTATTTGTATTGTTGTTTTTCCGCTGGTTACAGATTTGTTTTTGATGGTTATCTTACTGAAATACAATTATGATAAATTCAGGACATATTTGAAGACAATCCTGCTGAGACTAAACAGGAAGATGAAGCCCCACCAGTGAATTCTGAAGAGTCAAATACAGATTCAACCTCAGGGATAAGTGGGCATCCTAAAACATCATCTGTTGAGAAGGAGAGCACCACAGTGAAAACTTCAAATGGAGAAGAAAAGCATAGTGAGCAAAGTACTTCACAAGAAAAGTCCTTGAAGAAACCCGACAAGATCCTTCCATGCCCCCGCTGTAATAGTATGGACACAAAGTTCTGCTACTACAATAATTACAATGTTAACCAACCACGGCACTTCTGCAAGAAGTGTCAGAGATACTGGACAGCTGGTGGGACAATGCGAAATGTGCCTGTAGGTGCTGGTCGCCGAAAGAGCAAGAACTCATCTTCTCAGTACCGTCATGTAACTGTCTCTGAAGCTTTCCAAAATGCTCGAACTGAAGTTCCAAATGGAGCCCACCATCCTGCTCTGAAAACTAATGGTACTGTACTCACTTTTGGCACGGATGCACCTCTTTGTGAATCGGTGGCTTCTGTTCTGAATATTGCTGATAAAACAATGAGAAATTGCACGAGAAATGGGTTTAATAAACCTGAAGAGTTAAGAGTTCAACTTACTTATCAAGGTGGGGAAAACGGGAACAATCATTCAAGTGGATGTTTGGTGCCAGCTTCAAATCCAAAGGATGAAGCAGGCAAAACTGCATCCTGGGAGCCAGCTATGAAGAATTGTCAAGGCTTCTCACATCAGGTACCTTGTTTTCCTGGGACTCCATGGCCATATGCATGGAATTCAGCTCAGTGGAGCCCTCCAGTCCCCCCACCGGCATTCTGTCCTCCAGGTTTTCCTATGCCATTCTACCCTGCAGCCACTTACTGGAGTTGTAGTGTGCCTAGCACTTGGAATATCCCTTGGATTCCTCAACCACCTTCTTCAAAACCCCCGAGCTCAGGACCCAACTCTCCAACGTTGGGAAAGCATTCAAGAGATGAGAACATGGTAAAACCAAGCAACTACAGGGAAGAGGAATTGCAAAAAAGCAACAATGCTGAAAGATGCCTCTGGATTCCAAAAACATTAAGGATTGATGATCCAGGAGATGCTGCAAAGAGCTCCATATGGACAACACTGGGGATTGAGTATGGTAAGACTGATTCCATTGGTAGGGGAGGACTCTTTAAAGCATTCCAACCAAAGGGCGATAAAAAGAATCACGTAGCTGAAACCTCTCCAGTCTTGCATGCCAATCCAGCGGCATTGTCTAGGTCAATCAATTTCCAGGAGAGCTCGTAATAATGTAGCTTATCAACCTTTAGTGCTTGAGGTTGCAAAAATGTCTTGGTGGTGTTTGACTGATCCATTCAAGTTACAAGTCCACTCGTTTTCTGCACATGATCAAGGTTATAGCTTGTACATTCGCCATCCTCAGTTGTAAAATGAACTATTAAACAGTATTAAAGCAGTTAGGCAGGGACGAACGTGGTGGAGTATTTTCCTTTCTGTCTTCTTACGAGATGATAGCTTAGCTGAAGTGGCAACTCATTTTTTCCTTGTTTCTTTTTGGTGCCAGTACAACCAGGCGCTTTTTTTAATTTTCAGTTAGATGGTTTGCGAGTTCATGTATATATTTATATATGAAATAGTGAGAGCTAGAATAGAGTAAGTTTGTGTACCATAAATCCCACTTGTACTAAAATAAATTTGGGAATCAAATTCAACTTCTTGTCATTTGTATTGCCCCTTCAGTTCTTGTACCTTATGTACTTGCCATCCTGAAATCAACATCTTATGGCTCATGAATGGCAGCGGATTCTTCAATTCTGAAGAATGGTCTGTAGAACTTGTAACAAAAAAGATGCTACTTTTCAACACAATATGCAGCAATGTCAGGTGCTGGAATTGAACATTGGTTTTTGTCCATTTCTAAGTAAAAATCCAAGAATTGAATGAAGCCAAAGAAGTGAATATATCATAACTCATAGGGTTGCATATGTAAATAAATAGGAGGGGGAGTTGAGGCTGCTCAGCGTTCACGGTGGCTGTCAGCTGAAAAGACAAGAAAAGTTGCAGTTAGGCCCCTATCCTTACCTGATAAGGCTTTAGCTCTTATCAACAAAGAAACAAAGGCCTTTCTCTTTTACACCATGGAACTAAAACTAGTAGCCCCAAAAGGTGGAAAAAGCTTATTAACTGAACTTTTTCTTTCTTTTGTTTTCTCATTTTTTCTGTTTTTCCCCTTTTTTCTCGAGCATATATCTTCTGTTAAATGGAGCATAACCAAATGAATAAAAATTTCCATGTGCTTCTGTCTATATCTTTCTTCTGCTAATTTTTTCAACAACAAATAATTTAGTGGACGATATTATTCGTGCTATAGTATATGACAGAGTCACTCCATATGATCACTACGTATTATGTTCTCATATTGCTCATTTTGATTGTCTCTCTCCGAGTTAACTAGGTAGGTCCCTAACTGCATCACAAAGAAGATGACTGCATCAAAATTGATGTGCACCCAACAGTTTAGAGGCGAATAAAAGACCAACGGAAAAGAGATATTTTGTGTTATTATTGGGTATAAGTTTGGTCACTATTTTTGTAAGCCATGAGTTGTTTCATGGGACCCCAAGCATGTGATGCTATTAACCTTCTTTGGCATGCGCTCTTGCTTACTTTTCTCTCCTTTTCCTTCGTGTCTTTTTGCCACTCACGGAAGGAAAATCCCTCACATCTCAAATCTCTTGTTGCTCTTCACCACATTACTTGCTAAAATGTGAGACACATGATTTGAATATTGTGTCAATCTTCTAAGGTAGGTATTCTTGAGTTGCAGCCACACATTTTATATCTGTCATTAAATCCATGATCTTGACTCTCACTGATGTATACTTGCTGGCAAACCTTAACCGCTCACAAAGGCAAACTACGATTACTTCCACCAACAGTAAACTTTTTACATTCTCTTTAACATTTCTAGGTCTAATCTAAGCGGGACTTGTGAGAAAACCAAAAATGCAATCCATTAAAGATTGCATTTTTCCATTAAAACTTTCTCTAGGGTTTGCCTTGCTTGTAACTCAAATAAATTGTTTTCTTTTGTCAAAGTACAGCCATGCATATAAATCATAGGGATTGGTGAATGCCAAGTCAAACCCATATTAGTTTCGTACTTTCCAAGTCATTAAGCTATTGATTATCTACATTAGAGACAAATTAAAGAATAGTAAACCCAATAGCCCAACTATCACTGAAGAAATTGATAACCCATGTCATGCCCCCTAAAATTAGTGCAAGTCCATATGTTAACCATTTGTAAGAAAGATTAGTGGAGGGGATAGAAAGTAGAAAGCTTTTTGCCTCGCGATGCTTAAAAAGCAAGACTTGCAAGGATAAACACACCCCACTACTTGCTATATATCTTGGTGGGAGAAGACCTAACTTTGATAGGCTTTTGGCATATTTTTTCTTGGTACCCAAAAGTCATATCAACTTGGCCTTAATCTATTGAATTATGTTAAACATTAACGTATTTTTGGATCTTTTAGAATTAAGTTAAAACACTTGGATCTTTTAGAATTAAATTAAAAACACAATAACCAGTATGTTAAACATATTCTAAGATTAAGAGTAATCAGTCATAATTACATCTAATGATCTTTAAAAAAATAAAAATAAATCCTACTTATTTATGATTTTATAATAAGCTTAGTACTAAATTAATGGATTGAAAGTTTGATTATGCTTTCCATTAATTTTAATAGAGACATGTGGCGCTCCTAGTTTAGATCACATGGCATGCAATGCATTCATGGAGTTTCATGTGCTTAGTGAAGCAATTTTACATCAACCCTTGATTAATTATTAATGTTTCTTTCTTGATCAATTTCATTTCCAATCCCTTTTAAAATAAATTTTATTAAAAAAAAGGACCAAAAAGAACAGGCAAATGGGTTAATTCTTGAAGGTTTACATGTTGCTTTATTGTCTCATTCATTTCCACCATTTAACAACAAGATTAATGATAATTATTTCACATTATCATATCATAAACAATTAGGGCCAACAAAAATTTGATTCAAAAGTACAATAATTAAATATAAAATATATGTTAATAAAGCAAATGGGTTTCTAGTATTTGACCTTCTAGAGTTGAGCTTAATGCTAGAGTGAAATAATGTCGTATGTTTAGGATAATACACTGAGCACACGCTTTGCTGCCTGCGTGCCTGCAACTCTGTACCCTGCATTAAATGGTGAGAAAAGCGAAGAATAATACTAAAAAAATAACCTTTACATATGCATTAAAGTCTTCTTCATTGGATCGGAAGCTGAAACGGTTTCGAAGAAACCAAAAGTTTATGCTGGTTTTTATTGCAATCTTTTCGATCAACTCATACAAGAACAAACAAAGCTCTACGCATTTCCCAGAATTGTGCAAGAAATAATGGGTTGGATTTGTTTTATGAAAGTGCTACTTGTTTCAGCTCTTCTGGCTTTCTTCTCCTCCCACGGTATGGTACTGCCATAAGCAGGCCAGACCAATCTCGTTTTTCTTTTCCATTTAAACAATTTGCTCTTAATTATTACTTTCTTCTGTCAATTTTCAGGATTCGGTAAACAACTGATGGAGACTGTTAAGGTTCAAGATTCCCCAGCTGTTCATATGCAGGTAGGTTTCATGTTTTCTGTGTTTTCTTCGTTTTCAATTTCTTATTCACAAATTTCCAGAGCATAAAACAAAATTATTGTATGTAATACTCCAGGAAGCAGGAGCTGAATCAGGAGAGATGATTGAGCTGCAGGACTATAAAGAACCGGGGGCAAACACTAACCCAAGAGCTGGATTCCTATACAGCCCTCCTCCACAAGGCTAGCTAATTAATTAGAAGATAATCGCTGTTGATTTTCTGTTTTCTTTTTTCATTTCATTTGTTTTTATGCTTCTGTGTAACATAGTTGATCTGGGAAAGCATAGAATTCTGTATCATTATGCTGGTTTTTTGTTCTTTAATTTCCCTAGCTTCAATCTGTGAAGAAGTTGAATGTTGTATTTCTTGTTTCTAAGGAAAGTTTTGGTTCTCAATTGTAATAAATCAATGGCATGCGATCCTATGCAGTGTAAACTGTACATGTAACAATTTTATTCTTTAAATTTGCAAGTGATTTCAGTTTTTAATGGGATTTCTCTTGGCAATGATGAAATTAATTGAATCAATTGATGGACAGATCATTATATATAGGTGACTCTACATTAAATTCTTCAAATCCATGTAAAGCAATCAAACTTCATTCCAATGCATTGCTAATGTCAATCTAAACTTCACCATCTTGGCCTAGGGAGAGATGAGATGGTTTTGCTTTTGTCATAGATTTCAGTCGATCTCTAAGATTCTGTATACTAGCAATTGCTTTTCGTTTATCTTTGGGGCTAGACGCTTGTCTTCAAATCATAAACTTTGGCATAGAATTGGCACAATTCTGTATCTTGTGTGCTTCACACAGACATCTATGCTATGCAATTCTTGAGTTCACAATTGCATACCCGCTGTATGTGTATGCAAAGAGTTACAAATCATTAACTGTTGTTTTATATGGTTCCATGGCGTTTGATCCCCTTCTACCCAAAATTAATTCTCATTCCATTTTTATTTTTAAATATTTGTATAATCTTTATTTGTATTTGTCTAATCCAAACTTTTATTTATATTTATCAAAATTCAATTTTTGTCGTAACGTCACTTAAAATATATATTATAATCTTTGCTCATATCTATTTCCATCTCCAATGCTACCAAGATGCTAATGACCATTATTTACCCAACATGCTCTTTTAAGGCACACCAAAATAGCTTCTTAAATTCAAGTTAGTACTTACAAATGGGAAATTTGGAGGAATCAAAATAGTGTTCCAAAGCATTACCATATTCTTGTTTCAATGAATTTAGTGGGCTTTATTGGACTACTCAGCCCACAAACTCAAAGAATGAACAACCCATACATGGCATGACATCAATCCATTCATAATCCAATTCACATCACTTTCACCACAACAAAAATCTAAATCCATGATTGCACAATTAGCCAATCAAAAAATTTGACAAACTCAGTGATACACATAAAATTGGTTCTAATGCTTCCAAGAAGTTTCCCTATTGCAACCATTAACTCTCACCTAACCAAGCTTTTCTTGTAATGATTTTATGCCCTTAAAAATCTATGCCACGGTGACCCAATGGGATGATTTAAAGTGTCAATGTTTGATGATTTTTGGGTAGATATATAAAATGGGGTACCACATAACCTAACCTAATTATATATTAGGTGTAACCAAAACAACTTATTGAATACAAATACTATTAGATAATTAGGTTATCAATTTAAAATTTGTTGGATTCACATATTATAATATGATTCATGTATTGTAAAATCTATTTGATCTAATTATAATTACAATATAATAGTCAATAGTATTATAATTGATTGTGTTTATTCGATAATTTAATCGTACGTAAGATTGATTTATAATTATTATATTTTTACGTTAAAATTATAAATGAATTTTCTTTTTAAATCATAATCTAATTAGCATTCACATCCATAAATTTGTCAAAGCGTGTGGGAAGAGATTGAAATTGGAATTGAAAGACTCAACTAAAAGATTGACAAGCATACACAACAATACGACAAAAAGAGATGCCATTAATTGACCAAACTCTCTATGCTTGAAAGCTAAACATGGAATAATAAAAGCAGCCCACCATTCTCACTTCGAAGAAACTTACATTAGAAATTATTTTATACTTTCATATACATTTAGTCAAGGAAAAAAGACAAATGAGAATTATGGTCAGTTCCTCAAGGTTTTATATTTTCTCAAATAAGGACATAATTTGTTCACCCATATTACAAAGGTCCTTGAAATTGACTTTGATTAAAATAACTAGGTTATCTTTATAGGATTGAATTTGTTAAACACTAAAAGAATGTATTTTGGTTCTTTTGATTGGAACAGTGATCTATTTGATATAAAGGAATAAAAAATATCTTTATTTGAGAAAAGTTAAAAATTTAGGGACTTAGATGACAAAATTCCGCAGGAAAATCAGGCAGGTTCTTGGCAGCTCCCCGAGTCAGTCCGAGAAGCCGAGCCTGAGTTCATTCAAATTACGCAGGACAAGAGAAATTTCCTATGGAATTGAAAGGCAAGTGAACATTTCTTCTCCATGCACCTTCCATGCAGCAGCCACCTTTCAGGACTGTCCCCGTAAGGCTGACTGCTTTGATATCTTCAAAGCCAAGACTAAATCACAATACTTTATAAATTGGAACACCCTCAATCCCCTTTCCCCACAGCACACCCATGTAAATTATCTTTTCTTTCTATGCTTTGCAAAGAACATCAAGCAATCTTCATACTTTATAGTTTTCAATTCTATTGCAGGACAGAATTAACACAAGTGTTTAGCGGCTTTCAACAATTTATACTTCCTCATCACAATGGAGAAATCATCAGCAAACAGGAACCACGATCCCTTACAATTCTTTGCATTCATTCATGTCGTGTTGTTTCATAAATTTCTAACATTGGTCAAAGGAGTTAACAATATTTTCTCAAGATTTTATTCTATTTTCCAATCCCAACTTGAGTCTGCCAAGTCAGGGATCTGGGATGAGAAGAGCCAGAATTTTGAGTTGCTCAGCAAACAAGGACAATCCACCCTCAGTGAAAAGAAAGATGATGGGAGCATCTCCAGGGAAGAAGTGGAGATGGTGATGGAAAGATTGACAATTTTTTGCAGCCCAGAAGGCGAGGAGCTTCCACGGCGGTTGGATTCCAGTGAGTTTTCGCGGCTGTTTGAAGAGGAGGAGCCAAGCTTGGAGGAGTTGAAGGAAACTTTTAATGTGTTTGATCAGAACAAAGATGATTTTATTGATGCCATCGAGTTGCAGAGAGTTCTCTGTATTTTGGGCTTGAAAGAGGGACTCGATCTGGACAATTGCAAGAAAATGATCAAAACATTTGATGAAAATGGAGATGGAAGGATAGATTTTAAGGAATTTGTAAAATTTATGGAGAACAGTTTGTAGAATCATAATTCATAAAATAGATATTGACATTGAACATATTCTTTGTCAATTTCAATTTTATTCCCTTTGTTTTTTTTTCCTCACTAGTAGCAATATGAATTCTAGTAGATTCTCTACATTTCAGAAGTAATTCCACATGTATAGCACTACCAACTCTTTCAGACCAAAAAAAGCAAGGACTCTATAGCATAGCAATTATTTAAATTCTTTTCATGTGTGTGCGTGTACCTATATATATATATATATTTAATTGCTATAATCTATAAAAAGGAGAAAAGAAGGAAAACATTTATTAAATTTCTGGTAAGAATTACAGCCATTCATTGATTTTGGACAAAACAAAGTACAGAAGTTATTTATCCTAGCCGCTGAAGCGGGGACATTTCTCTCAACTAAGGATAAACTTTGGTCAGACTTTGATTCTGGAATTCAGAGATTGATGTCACCGCCAATTTTTTTTAATGCCAAAATGTATCATCATTTCGACCAGCATCAATTTGCAATCACCTTGGGCTGTGGTTGTAGCAGTGTAGTCAGGGAGATTCAGGTCCATACAGCTGCTGGAACTCTAAGAACAGAAATGAAGCATCATCCCATGCATAGACAGTTGCTGAATAAAATGAAAGATGAATTAGAAGAAGAAGAAAAAAAAACCTTATCTGCAAAAAGAGGTCATCTCATTTGAACTTACACGATATTGTGGTGGCATCGATCTCAAACAAGTTACCTACAGTAGTTAACTCATTGGCAGCAACCTTTTCTTTGTAAAACTGAATCTTTTATAATATGACTGAAATACTCATCAAAGGTTCACCAGTAATCTGCACAAGAGCAGCACCCATCTTGAAAACGATGGAAACGGTTGGCATCTCTAACAATTATATTCCTTTTTGTAAGCTTTGAAATAAGTTTAACAGCAGAATGGCAGTCGTCGCACATCCTAAGATTCTTAATTACATAGATAGGTGCTTCTGGAGGCATTTTCATGAGGCCATATGCTATGGCCAGCTTCTCGCTATGATAGCTAAGATAGTCTTCCTTCTGCTCATCCTCCACGTCATGAAGTACAGCATTAACATCCGGTACATAACCCAATGGCTTAATCTTAGCCAACAGTTCTCTCACCTTCTCATATACCTGACTAGACTCTGGGTGATTACTGGACTCGGATACAAAAACATGGATAATATTCCTTATCTCAATCCAACTCGATCCAGGTTCTTTCTTAATGTTCCTTACTTTCATTAACTTCCGAATCTTAGACACTCCATCCCATCTTTTTTCTTTAGCATAAATATTAGAGAGCAGTGTATATGTTCCTACATCATTGGGGTCCATCTCTAAGATAAATTCTGCAATCTGCCTTCCAAAACCATAATTTTGATGCACGCAAGAAGCATTGAGCAAAGTACGCCATGCAACAACATCCCATTTGACTGGTGTAGCCCTCATAAAATTCTCAGCCTCGTGAAGTAGACCGGCCTTGCTCAGAAGTCCAACAATGCATGTATAGTGCTCCAGACCAGGTTTGATACCAATCTGTCTCATAAGTTGGTTCAAATAGTAGAAACCTGCTCGCACTAGACCTAAATGAACACAAGCAGAGAGAACCCCCACAAAAGTTACATGGTTAGGACATTCTTCTGCAGCCAACATGTCTTGAAACATAATCAGAGCTTCCCTACCAAGTCCATGATGTGAATACCCACAGATCATTACATTCCAAGTAATTGTGTCTCGATATATCATACCAGAGAATACTTTGTGACCGGCTTCAATGTTGCCACTCTTTGCATACATATTGATCAAAGCATTGCCAACAACAACATGCTCCTTAAAACCAGACTTTTCCGTTCGTGAGTGTAAGAGATCTCCATGTCTTAGTGAAGACAATGCCGCAGCAGAGTTGAGTAAGACGGCAAAAGTAAACTGATTGGGAGGAATTTCTTCATCTTCCATTCTAAAAAAAGAACTCAACGCTTCCTCGTAGTACCCATTTTGGAAGAAGGCGGCAATCATTGCTGTCCATAAGACCACATTTCGAGTTTTGAAACCATCAAAAACCATCTTAGCATTTGAAATCTTCCCACATTTTCCGTACAAGTTAATCATCGCGCTAGTAACAAAGACATCGGGCTCAACATCACTCTTCAACAACTGGCCATGAACTTGCAAACCCAATTTCAAATCTTTAAGACAAGCACAAAGCCTGCAAGCATTAACATAAGTGTCGCTATCCCACCTCAAGCACTCACTCGCCATTTTTCCCAAAACCTCAACCCCTTCCCTGAAACACTCCTGTTCTATAAGTCCATTTAAAACTGAATTATTCTCGAAAACATCATATCCGGGCAATGAATTCAACAACCGCATAGTCATTTCCACATTTAAACACTTTGCGCACAAGTGCACAAGCGCATTTCTAACATACCGATGAAAAAGCAATCCAGACTTCAACACGTACCCATGACACTGCCAACCCTCTTCAACTCTTCCACTTCTCGAGCAAGATGAAAGAACAATAGAAAACACATACTCATTTGGCCTCATATTATCCCCAGAAACCATATTCTTAAGCAGTTTAAGATTTTCCAACTCCAACCCATTATGCAAATACCACGTCATTAACGCACAATAAGAAATCACATTTCTTTGGCGCAAATTATCAAACAGTCTGCGCGCAATTGAAATTTGGCCGCATTTTGCATAGAAGTTGATTAAAGAATTTCTCTGGACTATGTTTTCCTGTTTGGGGAATTCCCCATTTATGATCAAATGGGCATGGACTGTTTTGCCTAGTTTTAAGTTGTTTGAATCAGCTGAGACTTTGAAGAGTTTAATGATGTCTTCAAGAGAGGGAGGAGCGTGATACCGTTTAAAAAGAATTGGCAGCCGCACGTATGCGTGCTGGCAGTTAAGTGTGAGCATTTGATTCGTCTAACATCTCGCAATTCTCTGTTCATTTAGACCGTTCCTTCTTAATAGAGCCAATTTATAGTCAAAACTTGCTATAAATTGTCTTTTTCTCGTCATGCTATTGAAGTTAGGTGTATTCAAACGACATCGTTTAGCTAGTCTTCCTAGTTCCTGCGCTAATACTCTCGAAACCATAGCTCGATCAAATCCGAAGCAGAGAACTCCATTTTAGGTGAGCGACAGAGTAAGTTTGCAATTGATGTCCGGCAATTGTTGTTGTTCTTCTTCTTCTTCTTCTTTTCCTACCTAAAAATAAAATTTTGAAAGCTAACATTTCTTGGAATCCTAGATGACTTATCTTGTTGATAAAATTGAGGCAAGCCCGCCACATCTCTGATTGAAGTACTCAATTGACATTCATATGTTGTTAATATGTTCTGCCATCAGTTGGTAGATTTTAGTTACCACTACTGATGAAAAAAGGTTTTTTTTTGGGGGGGGGTTAGATTTCAGTGGTGTTGAATGATGATACAACAACGAGGCAAAAAATTGGGGCTTCCATTGATGAATCTCGTGAGAGTAAACAAAACACCCATTTTGCGGCAATTACATTTGGAGGAAAATTTGCTTCGTACATCGACTGATAATTGGTGCATAGTTAATGATGGTACAGATACGCCTGCCATTGTTATGGGAATCTCCGGGTAAGTATGATAAGGTAAGCTTGGAAATGCTTTCGTTGAAAGTGCTTTTGAGTTAGTGCTTTCTTTCAGAGCACCTAAAAGCCAATCTTTTTGTGGCTAGTCTTTCCGTTTCTGATATTGATTGAGAAATATTATTTCAAGTGCTCATCTTGAACAAAGTCGAAGTGCTTTCTTAATACTATGGAGCCGTTTAGCTTTTTCAGTCAAATACTATGAAATAAGAAGCTACGGATTCTGATTTTGTTGAGATTGATATGGACCCTATTGCAACCTCAGCTTGTCAGATGCTTGCTGAGAAAGATTAATTTTGAATGGTTGTTATTCTACACAGGAAACCTTCAGAACTGCTAGAAATTGGGTCTGTGTTGCGAGAGCAGGTTCCTGTCATTAGAAGGTTCACTGGGGGAGGCACGGTTATTGTCGATAAGGAAACTGTTTTTGTCACTTTAATATGCAACAAGGATGATGTTCCTGGTGTGCAACCATATCCCCGTTCCATTATGTCTTGGAGTGGACTTTTGTATGATCATGTGTTCAAAGGGATTGGTGATTTCCAACTACGTGAGAATGGTTCTTAGCCTCAGCTTTGCTTGACAATCTTTTACCTATTCGTTTATATGCATTTGTTGAGAGCTTATAGTAAAAACAATTCTTGCTGAAACTTGTTTGGACAATTACAAAGATTCACCTTTATTTACTTGAAAATTTTGGGAACAAGAATAAGAATTGAATGTGAAATTTAGTTTGTTGGTTCATTGTTCAAGTTCTTGCTGCACTAAGTTAATTACATAGAGGTGCCTGTGGATGCATGTTATGTTATTCATAAGATGATTGTAATTTTGATTTGATTATGGATGATAATGTCTGTGTGTTCTTCTCCCATCCAAATCAAAAATTGCCAGAAACACATCCAGTAATAGACCGCAAATTGTTTACAACTTTGTGGTTTGATGTGTTGTTAATTCCAGATTCCAGGGAGTTGTCCTTTCTTAACAAGTACTGCTGTTTCCCGCTCATTCATAAATGTGCAAGCAGTTAATTTATGTGATTTGCTTTATTGATTTGGAAGATTTCACATACTTTCTTATTAAATAAAGTATGTTTGCACACTTCATAACTTGCTGGAATCTGCCCTCAGATTATGTTTTTGGGGATCACAAGTTTGGTGGAAATGCTCAATCTATAACAAAAAACCGATGGATACATCACACCTCTTTTTTATGGGATTATGAAGTAAAGAACATGGCCTACCTGAAGCAACCTGCACGGGCTCCTAACTATAGAATGGTGAATTTTTCTTTTTTTGTCTTCATGATTTCTTTTGCATTATTTTTTTCAGTTGAAGCTTCATTTTCTGGCAATATCCTGTAACCCTAAAAATAGTGTTCTAATTAAATGTTTATCGCCTCAAAAAAAGAGTTTCATTTCTGCTGTTGTTGCTCATCCGACAACTTAAGAATGGTTAGAGATGACATAGAGAACATTGTGAAATCAGAGGAAAATATTTTTTACCCCCTGCATCCGCCATTGGACAATCAAATATATGCTTAATGAACAAAATCACCTGCTTCTTCATGACCTCTTCAGATTGCATTTCTTAGTTTTTTTTGCACATAATTGGATGCATATACAGATGTACATAACTTGTTTAGTCTATTCCTAACGCATTTGAAACATAAATTGTAATACGCTAACAGGGAGATCTTATTTGCTTTCTTTATCTTTTGATCTTATAATTGAACAGAAATGGTATCCCTTTTTATATAAAGCTTAAGGGGAATCAAGTTGCTAAATACTATGCTTTGAGTATTTATCAATGTATTAAGTTTATTTTTCATACCTGCTGTACAGGCAAGAGACCACACAGAATTTATCTGTCGAATGAAGGAATATTTGGCCAGACCAGTTTTCATAGAGAAAACTATTGAGGCAATTGAAACCTATTTCTCAGTGAAACATGTAAACTTGGAAGCAGCTGAAGGAGCTTGTGGAGCAGAATTTGTTCACTCCACCAGGCTTCTCACTGAGCAAGAGCTTGAGGAAGCTTTGGTACCTCAGCCGGGGATTATTGATGTTAGAGGTTGAGTTAAAGATCAAAATAGATTTCTTTTTTGTTCTTAGTTTGGAATTGGAAGAGGACCTTTCCGCTTGGTCTATAATTATGCTTATTTCAAGCCCTTGATCATTGAAAGTTTCCTCAGACACTGTATTTTTCACCATTCTTGCATAAAAGTTAATTCATGCTTTTCTATATTAATTTGATTTGAAACTAAATAATCCTAATGTGAGCATTGAGCTGGACTTGAATCCCAATAAATTCATTGTGCCACGAGATTTTATTAGTTGAAGCAACTGATACCCACTTGCATATGCTTGCCTGATTGTATAGCGCCAATTTGCACCTACCTTGGTCCCTTGATTTTACCCTACCCTCAGCCTCCGTAGCGACTGATAAGGAAAATAATTGATCCCTAAGAGACTAGCCTTACTGCTTTTTGGAATATATATGTTGCAGCGATGTCTTAACTAGAAAGGGAGCAGAGAATTCACACGTTTGGCCCCCCAAAATACAAGCATGAAAAGTATGATCCAGCATGAATAGAAGAAGAAGACAATTGCATTTGCGTGCTTCCAGAACAGAATTTCTGACGTTGTTTGTGATCAAATGACAGAAGGGTTCTGATAAATCCAACTGTCATCTCTGCACGTGAGGTGCAATATTATGAGATAATGCTCGAGTAAAGTGAAGTGCTCACAAGTCAAGTATTTGCCTGAATTTTGCAGGACCGTGAGACAGGTATGATTGACAAGTCCCCCTTGGTTTTGTAACCTGTTAACTCACATGTCTTCTTGCGCTATTTTGCAACCAACAGCTGTTTACTAGCAACACTCTCTCTCTCTCTCTCTCTCTCTCTCCCCTTGATTACACACTTCTAATTTGCCTTCTTTGCCACATGGGAAATGACCTAACATTTTCACTCACTAGACTAAGCCTAGGGCTTGTTAGGATAGAGATACTGTAACTTTTAATTTCACTGCGTTTATTAATACTTCAGTGATGTACTTCTAAGATTATTGCAGCACTTCAATCATATAGTGACTAAGAATTAAGAAATGTAGTAGAAATAGTTGAAGATACAGGAAAGGGAGCTAGTTTCGGAAATGGTTCAACTTTGGGAATGATGTTTTACATAGAACTGAGAACGGTTTACAAGGACAGTAAATTATAATGATGATGAGCTAGGGCTTACAAAATTCTGAGGCCCCCTACAGAACGGTCTTTTCATCTTTACTTCTAATGATATCTGAGCTGGTCTTTGTACTCAGTATTCTCTTCCAAATCCTTTAACTTGGTTCCGGAAACTGTAGTTGTTGTCGATGATCAGGTTCAGGCTCCTACTCCAAGAAAATCAATAAATGGTGGTGATATGGTAGTGTCTAAATGGCTGGTTGCGGTGCTATTTTCTGCAACTGGTTGGAAAGGTGATGGTTCGGTGATTGAGACTTGAAATGCTGATGCCGTTGTGTCTGGGAAAGCAGCAGGGAAGCGATGGTTGCTGCAGCTTGAATGTTGCATTATCATCTGAGTACAGGAATTGGAAATTGTGAAGTTTGAATTATTTGTCATCGTATCCCAGTGCATGCTCTTCTGGCTAAAACTGTCGTTAGTTTTGCATCCTGTAAACAATTACCGCTCACACTAATTGAGAACGAAGAAATTTAAAATACAGTAAAGATAAATTATACGCTGCAACTAGTCAGTAAACTGTTAACCGGTGAATAGCTTTAAATTTTACTGAAAAGAAAGAAGAAGAAGAAGAAGACATTCTCGGAAGAATAACCTAATAGTTTTGGATCTCTTACAACGGAAGAGAGATCAAGCTCCAGCGCCAACTTTAAAGGAGAAATAGAAGGCAGCGGTGAGATCGAATATGATTAAAGTTGAATTTGCACCAGAAAGACCAAACATGGGTGAAAAAAAACAATGAAAATTGAAGCAAAAAACAACTCAGAGAAACCACAACCAGTGAGAGGGAAGTTCAAAAACCCAAATGCACGAAGAGCAAAGAATGCATAATGTAGACATTGGACAGAGAGAAAGGACAAACCAGAAAACAAATCAAAAGTTGTCTGATGATTTCCATGGTGAGAAGGTGGGAGAAAGCTGTTGCTATTGCTGCTTCTTGTTGACCCAAGAAACAAATCCCTACCATTTATCATCACTGCTTGTCGACTAGCAGTCAAGTTGAAAGACCCTTTAGACCCACCGATGGAAGCTGTTAATGGGTTTTGTGAAGATGAGTTTGTGAATCTGACATTGCATATATTAAGGCAGTTATTAATGGCTTCGTTGTCATAATTAGCTGAAGCTTCTGTGCACAAAAAGCTTTTGCTCTCAACCACTAACTTTCTATCAACAACTTGACTCAGTTTTCTTCTCCGATGAGCACAGGATTGTTCTCTGTATTTCCTGGCCATTATAACATGCCAGTGATTTTTAACAGCATTATCAGTTCTTCCGGGGAAAAGCCTTGCAATCATAGCCCACTTGTTTCCATACACTCTATGAGCTGCCATTAATTTCTCTTCTTCCTCTTCGCTGAAACTTCTTTTGTTGATCCTTGGATCCAATTGATTGAACCATCTCAATCTACAACTCTTACCTGCAAACCCAGCCCAATATACAAGATCAAACTGAAGTTTTATTAAAGAAACAGAAAGTAAAATATGTTGATAAATTGACGAGTTTTTCACCTGATCTTCCTTGCAGCTTCTCTGCTATAAGGTTCCAGTTTTGTGGCCCGTAAAGAGCAACAAGTTCCTTGAGTTTAGAATCCTCAGCAGGTCTCCAATGTCCTCTTGAACAAACTTTTGTCTGCCCAGCACTCATTTCCTTCACAAAAACTGAATTCTCGTCTGGGTTTTCTTCACTCAAGTCGATTCTTTTCCTCGCATCATCCATGGCAACAACACCGCTACTGTATTCTTTATTACTTTGGCCAGCTGCAATCACCTCACTGTCATAGTTATTTTCCAAGCTTAAAGTACACATATTGCCACACTTCTGATCAGAAGAAGTATCACAGTGGCACATATTTTGTGAAGTGACCACATGATTTCTTGGACAAACATAGAGAGAATCCATGAGTGAAAACATCTCTGCTGACGAGTTGGCAGATGCATTTGCATGGATATTGTAGTGATTGGTCGACATGCTATCAGTTTCTTGTTGACAGAAGTTGCTGTTGTGGAACTGTTGCAAAGTCATGCTCTTTAGGGCCCAAAATGGAAAAAAGAACTGCCAGACCAGAACCAAAACAGAAGCTGTTTTGAGAGAAGGAGAGATTGGAATTATGAAAGAACCGAGAAAAATGTTTCAGAGAAAGAGAGAGGATTAATAGCAGAAGTAGTGATTGTCCTTGTTGCAACAATAACCCACACGATTACTCACTTGATCGTCTTGTTGGAGGAGTTTCTCCAACACGACTGAACATTCACCTCTAAATTTTAACTCTTTCTGTGGAGTGAAAGTGTGAAACAACACATTATACGACTCTACTTTTTGCAGTGAGTGCATCAACAACAACAACACCACATGATCCATTGAGACATCCACAAAACTTAATTAATCAATGCACCATAATTAATAGCTTTTAAGTGTTCGATGCCAAATATGGGAAAAAGATAGTTTCAATTATTAGCGTTAACTTTTGGGCCTTAAAGATAAGGTGGGATTTCAACAATGTCTTTAAATTTTCTCCGTTTTTATCAAAATTGAAAGGCTATAATGTCATTTCCATGCTGTGTTAAGAAATTCAATAGTTCTTGTCATAGTATAACTGAAATGAATCTTACTTGGGGGTTTAAAAGTGATGGGATTGTTCACTGAAGCCTGAAGGAATCCCAAGAGTACTATTTCAATATGGAATTGTAAAATATACATGAATTAGTGTAATTTAAAGGTTTAAAATTGGGACAAAGATAATTTTTTTTTAATTCTTAATTTTTACTAAATATTAATAATTCAGATCGAGTTTTAAAAATTTTAATTTATAATATAATTTTAATTATTAATTATAAAAATATGTCACATATCAATACCAAATAAAATACCAAGTACAGAAGAGACAAAGGAGAGAATCCTTGTTCTCAAAATTGCCAGTGGTATACATGAAATCTCTCACCATCTCTCTGCATGGTTTATTGAAGGTTCTCTTCTTTTTCTTTATCACTCGCATACATGTGGATGTCATCTAGTGTCACGAGTGAAGTCTTAGTTATCTATTCAGACAAAAAGCCTAACCCTAAAATCTCTCACCCTCTTTCTCTTTCACTTGACAAAAGAAGATCACTGTAATCTCTGAATACACAGCTTAGGGACCCTGCCAAAAAGCTCCATAAACTTGCGATTAAGAGGCGAAGAAGCAAGGACAAGGACATGCCATGCATATGACAAAACGTCCACCGCTTCATCTCTCTCACTTTAAACAAAAACAGCAACTCCTCCCATAATAAATAACTTAACGCTCTCTGTTTCTATTACTGTCAGAAGACATAACTATGAGACAGAAACTCTCTTTAAGCTTCATGGGTGGTTTTTTTTTCCCTAATCCACCTGAAAATGGCTCAGCACTCAGCACACAGAAAGGCCAAAATTGATTACCACCCCACCCCATTAGAAGATAAATAATAAAGAATGGAATTGGGTCTCTATAACAGAACTACACCATTTCATACAAGTGCGCCAGTAGTACTAACTTGAGAAATTGTGTCTTGACTAGTCGATCAAACGGGCACTGGTGCCATCTAGGGCCTTAAACTGAAAATTAATTAGCTTTGATCTACCATTCTTTAATTTGCATTACAATACCCCTTTGATCTTACCATTTATGTGAAAAGTGATTCGAATCACCCTATAAAATTTGTTAATTTTGATGTTTCGTTGGGTTATCAAAAGTTGAGAGAAAAATCATATAATCAAGTAACGTAGTTTAATTTATTTTTTTAATTAAAAAGTAATTAAAATCTATGATTAATTACTAATATACTTTAAATAGACATTATCTTATACTAAAAAAGACTCTTAAATTTAAAAAAAATTAATACAACAAAAAAAGAAAATTTTCTTTTCATTTTCGATTTTTAAGTTCCTTTGATAAATTTTTTTAAAAAAAATATTTTCAATTATTTTTTAAAATTATATCTTATTTTTTAAAAAATTTACGGTATCATAATTCTTCATATGTCTTCGCTTTCTTGCTAGCAATTCTAATAGGTAAGATTTAATAGTGCAAAAACCTCTCGATTTATGTTTGAAACAATTGCATTTTTATTTAATTTTAACAATAAATTAGATAATTTTTTATGGGTAATGTATTTATTCTGTCTATATTCAACATCTAATATATAATAATTTTATCTCGTAATAAATTATGAATTAAAAATTACGATACTTAAATTTTAAATATATTCTTAAGATCCTTATAATATAACTCAATATTAAATATGTAGTCATTTAAATTCAATTTAATTAAACTGTCAAATTTAGTAATGAACTTGTATTTTATAGTTAATTTAGTTGTACTTGAACTTGGATGAAAGTTATTACATTATTCGGTTGCCATGAGAGTAATGGTTGCTATCCAATAGTTGAGATAAAAGTGATCATATGAGTAAGTGTTACAGTGATATATAACCAATTATTTAGAATTAAGGCTACATGGTCATGATCTGGATCAGCACCCTCAGAGAGTGAAAATGGTAAACCAAATTCTGTGGACAACATGACCCAAATTCCCTTAGACACAGTGGAAGAACAGGGATATTTCAGAAGGTAGCTTTTCTGACTTTTATGCAATCGCAATTAATAGCCTTAAGTTTTTCACCTCTACCAAGTAAATAGAAGAAGAAACATACGTGTGACTTTTAATTTGTGTCGGAATCTCGATGACTTCAATTTCAACTAAAGTTAAAACGTTTGGACTTCGATCTTGAAAGGGGGGGAAAGGCCAAGGGCTTCAAACACATATATAACCGACAAATGGTACCAAAGCTCCGCTATGCATGGCTAGAATAATGGGTTTGCCTTGCTGTTGCTTTTGCTTGTAAAATCAGCAATGGAATTATTTATAGCTTTTCAATAGACGCACTGACAAAATATTTGATGTTGCAGACTTCTCTCTCTATCACTCCCTGTGGTCTGTGTTATTAAGTTAAGAGCTCAACGTCATGCATGCACACAACCGGTCAAATCACTGTCCCGCATTTACTGAGACATTACATATAAATTTCGTCATGCTCAGGCTGCATATAATCTATCTTTCTGTCCTGAGTTTTGAAGGGTTTTCACTCCTGTCCGTTGCTGTATAATCCAGCTAAAAAATGTAAAAGAGAAAAGTTAACGAGGGTAAAAAGCCCACATCTGCTTTTTAAAAGAAAACTAGAAGTGTTTTTTTTTCAGATTTCTTTTTTGTATCCATGACAATTGAGAATGAAAGCTGAATCGTGTGCGTGAGGTAGTCGCAATACAGTCCACAGTGCTGCAGGTATCCATCTTGACATGAATAGAAGTTGCAAAGGGAATAAATTTCAAACCTTGAAGAGCTTTCTTTCAAGTAGACGTTTGAGTCTAACTGACACTGGCCATGAAATTAATGAAAAGCTCTTGCCTTTGTTATATACATTCATAAATTAAATTACAGAGTTAGCAACTCTTTAACGTAATTTCTTCCATGTAAAATAAACACTCTTAATCCAACAAATTAATAATCATCAGAGCAAGAATGGTGACAAATAGAAACAAGTTAATTAAATAACCATTCGGACCAAACTATGCAAGATGTTCAAAAAGAAACAAACAAAAACAATCGGAAGGAAGTAAACCAGTTAATAAAAAGGAGCAAAACTGTCTCAAACAAGAAGCACTGCGGCCAAAAGCAATCATACCCTAAACAAGAAAGACATTCTAAACACAACCGACTAAAATGCTAGAGCTTCTTTAACACTTTGCTCCCAGATGTTGGATATTCCGAGGACCCATATGCATGAACTGCTTACAAACAATTTACTAATTAAAATATAAGTTTTCTATTTGTATCACTTAAGTCTCATATTCCTATGCAATGACTGAATAAACCCTTACTTCTTAAGTCACATACTGTTTTAATTCGAAGGGTTATTTTGTTGTTTCATAGGGGTTAGATACTTGTTACATAAATATGTAGAAATACAGAGGTTCTGATGTTATTATCCCATGCTTTCTTCGTTCATTACAACCGCTGTATTGGATTGTGCCTGATCCCTGTCCATTTTCAATGGATCATCGTACCGTCTATCAACAACGAAATCGAATCAGCGAATTACCAGACGAAGTCTTGCACCAAATCCTCTCATTCCTGACAACAACAAAATCAGCTGTTCAAACAAGCGTCTTGTCCAGCAGATGGTGCCATCTCTGGAAATTCACCTCCACAATCCACTTCGATTCCTTCCCATATCGTCCCCTCGGCCTGATAGATTACAACTTAGTCGAACGAACACTCAACTACCATCGTTCCCCAGGTGCTGCAAAAGTTTTCCATAGCCACCACCGTGCGCGGCGATCTCTACACTAATCTCGTCCAAAACTGGATTACTTACGCTCTTGCCCGCCATGTTGAAGTTCTCGTACTAGATTTCAGATCAGCCCCACTTCCTGATATAGTCTTTGATTTCCCACCTTCATTTTACTCGCACAACGAATCACTGAAGCAAATAGCTCTCGGCTGTGCAAATCTCTGTCCTCCGTTGAATTTCCAGGGTTTTTCTTCTCTTAAATCACTTTGTCTGTGGCGTTGAAAGCTTACCGATGAAATTATACACGAACTTCTGTTGAAATGTAAGCTTCTGGAGAGCTTAACGATTGACAGGGGTAGAACACTTAAGAAACTAAAGATCTTCGGTCCCCCGAATATGCGGCTTAAGCATTTCACGTTTATTAGGAGAGCACAGCTAAGTACACTGGTAGAAATTGATGCTCCCAATTTGGTTTCTCTCAAGTATAAGGGAAGTTTGAGGTGGATTTCTCTAGGCCGTAGTTTTCCTTGCCTTGTTAAAGCCCAGATTTTTCATGATTCTTCGGTTAACATAGATGTTGATCTTGTGAAACCATTGCTTGATGAAAAACTTTCTCATGTGGAGATTCTTGGTGTGGATTATTGGTTCGTTCGGGTAATGATTCATTCCTGTATTATCTCTTTTGCTTTTGTTTCTGGTTTTGTCATCTTCAATACTCCATTTCCTGTAAGGCAGACCCTGCAAATATCACATTCAATATAAACAAAATTTTATCACAAAACAAATTTTGATATTATATCATGCTTGGTATTTAATGATCTTATGATCTTGGCGCCGCTGCCATGAAATTTGAAAGTTTTTGGCCAAAGAATATTCAACACATGGAGGACATTTCGAAGAACCTCAAGAATGTCTGTTGGTTTGGTCCATTCAACAAGGAATACGACCTTTCCAATCTGCTTGCCTTCTTAGCAGATTGTCCATCGCTAGAGAGCATCAAAATATACGCAAGTTTTACCCCACAACTCTTGATTTTCTTCTTTGTAATTTATAGGATTCAGTCAAATATCCCATTCATTTACTGCTTCAAATTTATTCAAATTCTGCAGTCTCGTGACTATGATAGAGGTCGGTTCACAAAGACTGAATACACATATGGATTCAAGAATGTACTCGACAAGAAGCTGGAAGATGGAAAGATTAAGCCTTCTGTTGGGTTTCTTTATAAGCTCAGGAAAGTTGAATTTCTTTACTTTTCAGGTCATGAAAGTGAGATGGAGTTGATCAAACGTTTGCAATGATTCTGACTTATGAAGAACTAAAAGTAATGGGTCTGTGTTACAGAAAGAGTTGTGTCGGGAAGAGATTGCTCGCTTATCAAGAGCTTCTGCACATTGCCGAATTCTATTTGGCTCATAACTTGTATACTTGTTTTTCTAGATTTAGCTAATACTCTTTGAGTGTTTGGTATGTTGTTGAATCTCCACTCTACGTTCTATTATTTAGATTGGCTATTGATTTGGATCTTAACTTGCCAAGCAATTCCTTAATATGTACTTCCATATCTTATTTAATTCCTGCAATGCAATGGAGATTTTCAAGGTAACTCATTGGGAAAACATCCAGAAGAGAGCATAAAACAGACTATATTAATTCAAGGTTAGGCATTAGTCTCGCAACAACAATATTTGATCATACTAATTAATAGAGCTCGTGTTCATGGAAGAAACATTGTGTTGGTTGTCCCCCCAAAAACATCCGACTTTCTGTCAAATACATCTCATTAGGGCTGAGGTCAATTGTGTAATCAAATAGTGTGGAAAAGTATAATTGATTTCGAGGCCATTAAGTAATGGGTTTATTTTGCTTCAAAGTGTTAGTTCATCCATCCCCTTCCTTCCTACATGGCGTAGGTTGGGCTCGAGTTTGATTTTTGAGGCCTTGTGAATCAAGAATAACTAAAATTACCAACACCCACACTACAAGAACGCATCAAAAGAAGATAGAATTGATGTTCTTAATGGGTAATGCATGACACTCCATTGGCAGAATCACATCCCTTACATCAAATTAATTTCAAATAATAATGAAGAATGACATCTGTCGTTCTCTCTCTCTCACCTGCTTGAGAATTGATATATTCTTGGAGGCATCTTCTTATATGAAGAACCATTTCCATGGACCCAATAACAATGTCCCCAAATTTGTCAAGGGATGAGACACCAATATCCTAGTTTGAATTAGCTTCACACATTCCTTCTCGATTGTCAACCAGCTGGCTTTCAAACAAATTTCAAGCATTTAGGTATGCTTCCTTTCTTCCTTATCATTACTGCACACAGGCCCTACTATCTTTTCACCGCGCATCTTTCTTCGTAATTAGTTTCTACCAGGTTATCATCCACTTAACACTTCGGATCTAACCCGGCACATAAAATCTGAAAGATCAAAATGTCAAATTGATGGATGGTACAAGCAAAAGGGCCCAAAGCATTTGCTTCATTGAAGTAAATGACATACAGGTTAGGTTGATGGTGCGGTGCAACCACTAGAATGCTCAAATAATATTAGACACTGTTAAATCTTGCAGTACAGCTAGCTTGGGGAGATGGCGATGGTCTAACAGCTTTGATTTGATTTGAACGAACCACAGTTTTTAATGAAGTTTGTAGATTATACTTGGCATCTCAGATTTATCATAGATTTAATTTGTTTGTAGATGTCAAATCACAAGTGGGTGAAGGAGAAAAAGTCATTAGAAAATAAATAATGAAATCTAGTCATGATCAATGATGGAATCAATCAATTCAATATTTGATCATTTTGAATTTGAATATTCTTAATTATGGTCTAATCCCCTTTAATACACCAATGTATTGTGACATGCAATGAATGATTGTTGAATTGTTTGCTTGAAAACTTTTTAATTTTTTCAATCAAAAATTTAATTTGTATGAATTTAATAGTTTTATATTTATAAAAAAAAATTAAAATTTTATAATATATAAAAACCAAAAACACATTTTTTTAAATTAACATATCACTTATTAATTAATATTAATAATAACATAAAAAATTAATAACTATATAAATATGCGATAATTATCATAATTAACATGATTACTGTTAATAAGTGTTATAATCTTTAATTTATAGGTATAACATAGTCGAGATTTTAATTTTACCGGTAATATTTTCCTTCTTTTACTTTTATAAAAATAAAATTTTTATAAAACCATAATATATACTCGTTAAGAATCTCAAATTACAGGTTGTTTTTCACAAGTTCTTCTAAATTAAGCTATCATAATTGAGCTGCGAATTTTTAATGAAAATTTTTAAAAATATATTTAAGAAAAAAACTTTTTAATAGATTGATTGCAGCTCTTCTTGTTGTCTTCTATATATACTGCTGATCTTGGCTGGAATCTGGTCCCTTTTTCCCTTCTGCATGGAATGTCGATCGTACGTACTATTTGCATGAACCTGGTTGCGCTTTTACTTCATTATTATTTGTCGGTGCTCTCTCTTAGTTTTATTTTAATGCATGCCTTCTCCCAACAATTTGTATCTTCTCTCGCATTGAAAGGAGAAATGTTATGAATGTACTATTTTTGCTGTGTCTGAAGATTTACATGCATGTTATATTGAAGAAAAGGACTGAAAAGTTGTCATCTGTTACATTCAACAAAGCTGAGTTGCAAACAGGAGCACATATATATATTCAATGACAGATTAACATTGCATTGCGACATTACAGAATGCATTGGAACAGCCTGCTTTAAGCAGAATTTCTGTCACTTCTCTCTTTAATCTTCCAGTAGTTTAAAAGGCACTGATCCATGAACTGCAGAAACTAAAAGTAAGAATTTAACTATGCAAAAAGGCCATTCAGAATCAGTTTTTGACCCCATATATTACTCTCTTTCATCAAACTTAACCATATTTGCTAGTGCTGAATATGGTGACACAGCCGCTTAATTTGGCTGAATCTTTGCCTAATATCGAAACTGTCTTCCGGTATAAGTCTGGCCAAACGACCAACCAGCAGGGGCAACATTGTAAGACACAATACTTCGGCCATCACTTGTGGTAACTACAAAAGAGAGACTTTGTCCATTGAGGTAAGAATTACTCTGCCAATTTTGACCCCAATTTCTTGACATTGGTTGCCATTTTGTCCTTGAACCTTTGATGGAAACAGCATGCACATCTCCGGCTCCGCCGACGTTGGTTATAAGAACTAAATTGAAGTAAGAATGTCCATTGATTGTAAACCTGATACCTCCATTTCTCTTGCATCTCACCCTGCAAAATTTATCAGGAACAAAACAATAGTTGAACAAATTCCTTTCCGTATAAGGCTGGTACCAAACGGACTTAGGACATGTGGTGGGATTTTTTTATTTAATTGGGTTACCTTCTGTAGACTACAGGAACAATACCAGCTCTATATTGAGCAATGTGCTGGAAGACAGGCTGAGACAGATCAAAGTGGCGGTTTGGAGGATCACACCAGCCGCCGGGAGGGCAGAAGTTTGTGGCAGTGACAATAATGGAGCCAGGCAGGCACCATTGCGGATCATTAACACACATAAGCTGAAAGCAAGCACCACAGCTTAAACCATTGTCAAACAATGCCGTGCTAATTGCCGCAGTGTTAGTCCCATAACCTTGGCTGTATAAATTTCCATACCCACAAGCTCCGCCTGGACCAAAATGACCAAAATGTGAAGTAAAATAAAAAAAATGACGAGTTAAAAATAAAAAGAAAACAAGAATTCAGTTTAGAAATTGTAGCCTACCCATTGTCCCAGAAGCATCGCCTCCTCCGTAGAAAGTAGCATGAGCATTAATCCAATTACCGCCATAATAACCATGAACAGATGAGACAATTGAGAAAAAAATCACAAAACGAATACCCAAAAGAGCCATTTTCTGCAAGAAAAATGGGGGAGGCATGGGTACTATTCAGCGTTAATATATTTTTTTTAATGAGAAAAGTATAGGAAGAGAGTACAAGCAAAAACAATGAACCCTTGAACTCTGAGTTGTTTGAGGAAATGAAAATAGCTTAGAAGGAAATAAATAGAGGGCAGTCAACATCAAATACGGCTGACAAACCGGAAAATTATCTTGAGAGAAAGCTGTTGGGAACATGCAACTGTTATAAGTTGGTTTTTGGTACGTGATTTTTGTAGAAACAATGCAGTTTTGATGGGTTTTGTAAGCGGTTTTCTGGCTTCAAACCGCGTGGTTTTGAAGCTGTCCATTCAGGAATTGCCATGAAAATAGTGTGTTTATACAAATTTTCTGCTGGAGAAAGACAAAGTGACTGTCTAGTGCTACACCACTCTTTTAAAGTGTAAATAAGCCCAGTCAAACAGTAAATACAATCTGCAATATTTCTACACCAGTTATTTATGTACGTCTCGAGTCAAAACAGACGTTGTACAAGGAAAGTACTCTACAATATTTCGATGTGGTATAAATACAAAACTAAGAGGCTTGCAAAAAAAAAGGCCAGCTAGCAAGCTAAAATCTGCTTAACATGGTAAATTTGAGAATTGAATGAAGATATGTTTTTGATGAATACATTAAATGATGAGAGAAGTTATTCCCTTGTTAACTGAAAATGACGATGCAGTCTATATCTGAATGGTGAGTTGCTATTAAATGCTATTCATGGTAGTGAACTTGATGGTGGGATAATTGCACATGAATATTGTTCTTGTGTTCGTGATGAGTAGCTTGGTCAGATTGAAGAAATGGGGCTGTCTCATTTATTATGCTAAAGATAGGAAAGTGGCTTTTGCAACTTGGCTTGCCACTGATTCTTGTTTTATGGTGACTTATTGCTTATCCCCAGTGTTGCTTTTAATGCACGCATTTAAGTGATTCAACTACTAATTTTTTTTTAACAAAAAATGGGAGTTCAAATCTGTGGATTGTAGTTCTAAATCAAAATGAAAAGGAGAAGCTATGATTGGTAACTCAAACAACGGCCAGCTTTTTATATTGCCAGGGTAAAAACTGGGTTTTGGGTTCTCTAGTGTCGCTGTTATGGAGGATTCATCATTGCATGCACTGTTCTCCGCTAATAGAAGTTAAAGTGGAAGGTAATTTACGAGGCTGATTGCCATGTTACGAGCAGTACTTTGGTCAACAATGTCACTTTCTCACTAAGTGAAGAAAAGCTTTTGCTTTGTTACTTCAATCTAACCTGAATGATGCAGCTTTTTTTTGCATGGAAACAGATGATTTTCCCATGGTATTTGAAGATTTTACTTCTGTGTGCTTCAAAACCTTTTGCTGTATTGAGAATGGTACAAAAAACTAGCTGTAAATGGTCACAAATCAGCAGATCAATAGTTGAAATTTCTAATTAATCTTTTATATTTACATAACTTAAGATGTCAGTGACAATGAGGCTGAATACAACTAATAACTTCATTTTCACAAATCACATGTCCCTTTTAGGATTTGGTTTTGTCAAGGACCTTTTCTGATTCAGCCATCAATCCTACGGATGAGAATTCTAAGGCCACACAAGTTATTGCAACATGAACATCATGGTCCCATAGACTTTTTGTGCTCGCAACTGATCACATTTGCGAGAAAATAAGTCTTGTCTTGAATTATTAACCGAGAGAAAGTTGACATATCACCAGAATCATAATCCCATGATATTCCATCATCAATGGAAACTTTGCTTAGTAGAATGAAAAAAAACCATATCTTTCGACTAGATTTGGTGGGCCTCGACATGATTTTCCCTGAAAACTGTCTTCTCTTGTGACAGATTTTATAATCCCGCGAGACTTTCATGTCAAAATTAACTTGGGATAGAAGAAAATTTCGGTGGCTTTTAAAGTAAATTTTACATAGTATCCAATCAGTTAAAGACATGCACAGGCGACAAGAGAGACAATATCAACACGGGATGCTGTCAACATTTCCCCTGGAGGCCAACATTCATTATTAACAAGAGGTTAAATCTTGGAAATTTCAGTACAAAATGGAAGTAGCAATCAAAATTTAATACCAGGGAGAAACAAAACCGGGTATAGAATTGAAAATCGATACCCAGATGATACAGTTTCCTGTTCAATTTCTGGACTCATATTAATTTGTACATTTTACATCCAAACAGTAATTTCAATCATGTTAGAAACATGCTTCTTCAACGAATCATGGGGCCTGCCACTTGGGGTATTCTGAAAACCAACTCACATTCTTACCAAATGTTTAGAAACAAGCTCCATGATTTGGACTACAGTGGTAACTTTAACCTTCCGTGAGAGTAAATATGTGCTGGTTCGCGCTTGAATATATCGGAAGCAGGCGGAACAAATAATCTGATCTCATCCAGAGCGCGACGTTAGGTAAATTTTCCCTACACATGTTCAACAATATCACTAGATGATGCACTATCACGGCCTTCCATGTCGAGAAATGATTGCGATACTTGATGTTACACTTCACCATTTGGTAAATTTCCAAATTAAGAATGCATCATGAAATGAAAAATTTTCTCGGAGTCCACATCAAGCTCTATAAAATTTGGGTCTGTAAAATCCTGGAAATATGGATACAAACAGCAATAGATTTTTACTTAGAAGCCAGCTATCGTGGCCTAATCTCCATGAATGAGATAATTTTGGGGTAAATCTAAACCAACTTTTGTATCCTATCAACCCAAATAGCTTGAATAGATCGTAAAATCCTCCATGGTTGTCTTCAAAATGTACAATTACCATGTGACAAAGGAGTGCCGGAAATCCATGGTGCAGAATTTATCTGCACTGGACCAGCATATCAAGTGCGTAGTTCTCACTCTCAGATGCAAAAATGAGAAATGAAGTTACCCATTACTTTCACTCGAGAAAATGTCCACCAATCATTTTTGTCTCATCCCACCTGCATTTATACTAAATCAAAGTCTACAGTCTGTAACATCTGCAAATTAGTATCAGATGAAACTTCCAACCACTGATTGAGTGAACAAACAAAGCTAAAGATTTCTACACTGGTAAATTTGGACTTCTACACTTCATGCCTTCTCTGCTAGTGGTCTGGTCACCAGCAGGCATCAAGAAGCATAGACCTGTATGAATGAGATGCATAACACCAGGAGATTTTGCGGAGAAGACTCAACACTATGGTAAAAGAGCTTAAGACTTTAAAAGGTGGATCGTGTACATTTATAGAAATGAGTGTCTCCTCGGCGAAAATGATTCCTTACGAGTCAGCAATTTTAGACCATGTTAACTCAAACAGCTCCTCACAATCTGAGTTTAAATTAGTCCCAGAAACTTGCCTATTACATTGACCAATACCACGTCGTTGTGCAGTAATGTTGAAGGATATTGGCATTTCTAGGTGAACGATTTCTTTTTCTCCTTTCTTTTACTAGTATAAGAGACATTGACGTTTACAGGGCAATTGCAGAAGTTGCCTGTACAAATTGAAGTGCATGTTCGGTAATTGAAAGAATCGACCATCAAATGGTGGTCACATGGGTACAGAGGAGAATTAACCCTCTGGACAAAAAAAGTAGGCCAACCAAGAAACTGAGATATCATTTCAAGAATTTTAACTGCACTGTTGGTGAAGGCAGCCCTGAAGACAGACTACAAAACCCATTTGGCTCATTGCCGAGAGAATACTGTATAAAGGCAAAGCTCAGCCTTATACAACCCACCTTTTGCTTGGTAAATAGGGTAATTCATTTCCAATCATTGTCATTCTTGATTCTTCCAAGACAGGAAGAATCCTAAACACGTTAGTAGTTTGAGGTTAAATCGCATAAGCTGCTGATTTCATTTGATGGTCCTAATAATTTTTTACGCTCAAAAGTTGGAGAGTTCTGTAACTAATTGTCATATTGTCATTGTTTACTATTGCATTCCGATATATCCTAGAAACACAACAATTAAAATGTTCTATGAATATCCACTTTGTGGGTAATTTACCAATCATCTACCGACTTGTACTAAACAATTAGCAATTTCATCAATATTTATTTTGAACCCAAATGAAGCTCGCTTCATTGAATATCAACAGAGATGGTAGACTGGCAAATTTCGAAGTAGGCAATCTACAAGTATCCAAAAGAATAACAAAAGGTAAGAACATGACGCCCAATCATAATATAGGAATGTTTTGTTTTGTTTTGTTTTTTGGAGAGTCAACTCACCACAAACAAATGCTGAAAAATCCAGTAAGAAGTTCGGAAGTAAATGAGGAAGCAATACAACTCATCTAACATAGTAAGGAGGATGACCTGGTGGCAAAGCACTGCCAGGTCCTGCAGGCTGCACTCCCGGCTGAGTCATTCCCATAGCAGGTTGAGACAAGGGTGATGAACCAACCGGTGTTGGAGCAGTGACATAAGAAGGAATCGGAGATGCTGGGTACGTTTGACCAGGATGAGTTCCGGCAACTGACACATAAGTAGGAGCTCCTGCCTGCGCAGATGAATTCCAAGATGTAACATGCCCAGCAGGAACTTGTGCGGGTGCTGCAGCTGCAAACTCGCTCCCAGGATACGTCGGAGCTGCCTGATGATTCTGCCAAACTGATGGGGCAGCAGGTATACCAGGGATCAGTTGTGCCGCAAGCAAACTTGGATCCTGGACTGTATAATCTCTACTTTTGTCGCTGAAGGCCTACACGTAATAAATAACTCAATCTGACTTGCAAAGATTCTCAAGAAACACATTATAAAATTAAATTTAATTAAAAAAAGGTGGCAATCAAGTGTCAAGATGCATACTTTTAGGGACTGAATCTTTAGCCAATCAAGAATGAATCGACTTTTTCCTCTAAGGATGTCTAAATTTCTTTCAGCATTTTTATTTTCTCATCAACATTATCTCAAAAGCACATATTAATACCTTAACATTGAGATCAGTATGACGAGAGTATGATAGATGAAGCTTACAATAGCCACCATCATAAATGCAGTGTCCCTCCAGAGCTTCTTTTGCAACTGCTGCAGTTGTAACATCTGGAAAATAACAAACATCAGTAAAGCCTAACAGGAACTGCAGTACTGAAAGTAAGAAATAGGCATACATACTTAAAAATTTGTTCATATTCAAGGATTACAAAATCATATGAAAAGATTATCGTAAACAACAATAAAGAAAAAAAATTCAAATAAAGGAATAAGGATCACAATAGAACAATGTGAAGGCCCCAATCAGGGAAAAAATGATTAAGAAAATAACAGAAGCAGGACTAAAAGAGACAGTAGGTACCAAGTTTATCCCTAGGACAAAGAGACAATTGGCTTTGAATTGTCTAGCAATATAGGTACTCAGAAGTTCCAATAATCACAATTTGAGAGGAAGGGACACCCAGTTTGTGCAGCAAAGTTATCCCTGTACAAAGCAGACAACTTCATGCTTCATCTCTTCCTCCCTCTCTCTAACTGTAGACAAGCACCAGAAAAGAAATTACAAAATGAAGCATAAATCACCAGGCTGCAATCTAGTTTACAAGGCTCTACTAATCTCCAATTGGGGCCACAAGTGGAAGTCACCTTCCAAGTCTTAGTTACTGCCAAAGAGTCAATAAGTGATGTTTTTTGAAGTGCAAATTTTTGAAAGAGTTAATTACTCTTCCAAAATTGCCTCAGCATCACATTTTCTAACCTTAGATGACCAAAATATCTGGCTACTAGAGCCGATAACATATATGAAAGAGTTCCCTGGTGGGTCACAGTTAAAGCAATGGAATATAACCAGCACATAATCAATTACCTCCACTATGAATCATTCAAGTTTGTCAAATATGAAGCACGGATTTTTGACAATACAATTTATCCCAATTTATTTAACAAAGGCCCTTCTAATAACATTAGAACACCATAAATCTCCAACAGTTTAGAAGTGCATCTTTCATTTGATAGGAGAAAATAAATCCCAAAAACCAATTAAATGAAGTTATGCGACAGATATATAAGATAGATCCCAAACAAAGCTCTTAAGAGTATCTGCTTCATACTAACACTTCTTAGTGATATAACGAGGCTTGAAGCCCCATCAATTATAGTCACAATTTTCAACATATATCCAAAGCACTCACTTCTGCATAACCACAATTACAGCACATAAAAAACACACCATTTAAAGAATTATTTTGTAACCCCATATCCATTTTGATATAATGCAGACAGAAAATATAAGTTTCGAACTGAACAAGAAAGCAATCTATCGTCAATTTCCTAAGCATATAGACTTAGTGGTACGCATTTGACACTTCATGGTGTACATCAACACATTTGGGTGGTAGAAAGTCCCCCAGCAATACAAGGATGTAGCTTTGGTGGATTCAATTACAGTTTTCCATATTTAAAGAGAGAGAACCAGAGCATACATGGAAGAAAGAGAGGTGAAGGTGAAATCAGAATAGGAAGAAGAAATGAAACATTAAGATGCATTTGAAGTTTAAACTTGAGTAAAGAAGAAAATAACATGTCATCCAAAGACAACAGCATGCAAGCATCTGCTAATCCAGGAAAGAGTCTTGAAGGAGGAAAAATAACTGTTCCATAAAATATTTCTTTAATGAGCTTTTCAAGAGTCAAATGGTTCCTCACATGCAAGAAATAAATGGAGGCCGATTGTGTACAAAACACAAGGTTAGACAAAAAGGGAGCAGATACATGTAGTAATAATAACTAATTCAGGAATAACAACATCTTCAGAGAAGATGACAAACCCGGATATTGAACTAGAGCCTGTGTGCCACCATTTTTCTCAAAGATAGCAATTTTCTGAACTGTGCCAAATGCAGAGAAGACCTAACACAGGTAAAGAAGCGGCATTTTATGAGCACAATTTCATGTAATATAACAAGAATCCATGTTAACGAAACATATATACAATTCCTCACCGTGTGAATAACATCTACTGTGACAGCATACTGCATATTCTCAATTGAAGCAAGAAGTACATTACTCTCGGGTTCTTTCTTTTTACCATCAGGACCAATAGTAGGCTGGAGGTAACAGCTTGTTAGCACACCCTCATTACCAAAAAACACATAAAAAATTAGAGTCAACAAGGCACCTGCGTAACCCCCTCAATTGCAGTAGGATTCACAGGAAGGTAGGGATTTGTATAATCCCTGCATTGTTTGGAAAACATAACTATGTTCATAATTCTTACATTATACACCGTAAACTTTTCACGCATAAGACAGAGAAACTGTTGCTAAAATTGGATCATTATTTAAAACAAAATGATAAAAGAGGCATACATGTGGTCATGTATTCCTCAAATAATCACATAAATCAAATTTTTCAAGCATTACTGAAGCCAAAAATGATGCACGCATGTCTTTGTAAGGAAGTGACTGGCATTCCATTAGATAATGTTATGTTAGATAGCAAAGCTAAAATGCTCATTGTGATTTTGTAGACACTGCTAAAATCAAATTTAAAATTTTCTAGCAAGCATTTCACAATCATTAGCATAGCAAAAGCATTTACAAAATATCACAGTAAATATGCAAGGAACTCAGACTACAATGACATTTTCAAATGCATTAAACTACTCTCAAAGATCAGGGAAATTACTATGCGGCCATGACAATGCATCTGTATTCTGTGTACCAGGCCTCACTAAGATCCTAGATGACAAAAAGCACATGCATTATTAGCAATACCTCAAATGCCAAAAATAGAATATGTATGAGAACCTTGAGCAATAAACATCATCAAGTATGAAATTAATAACAAATGAAACATCAGATTATTGATCTCTGAAGTCCTCCGTTACCTGCTCCGATGAGACTGAAACTTGATATTCAGATCAGTGTGTGCAGAATATGATATACGCAAATGGCACGAACCAACATGCTCTGGAAGCAAGTACCTAAATTGAAACATCATGACACAAAATAAGATAATTTCAAATACTGGGCTAAATCCAGAACAAGTACAATCCAAGTATGAAAGCCAAAAAAATAGCCTATTTATGCAGAATGATAGAGAGTTCAGAGGTGGAAAGAACTACTGCATGCCTGGGAATACTTCTCCCATCCAAAGCATTCCTTGCTGAAGATGCAGTCTCGGCATCGGTAAACTGGATTAATGCCTGCCAAGATATGTCACAAAGTTGAGAATAACATAGAAAGATGAAGGCAATTTCAAAGTCATACCCAAATCCACTTTTTGATCTCTTACCTGGAAACCAGCAGCCTTTTCAAAAGTGGCAATCTTATGTACAAAGCCAAAAGCAGAAAAGACCTGAGACAAGTATCAAATAGATATGACTGCACCTTAAAAAAACATTAAAGAAGATAATAAACATACCACTAGGAAACATCCCAAACATCAATACACTGGAACAAAAAGAAAAACTAAATAGCAAACGGATAGGATATAAGTGCAGAATGAGACCTGTACATAAATGCGTCAAGATAGACCTTAGAAAGGAGTATGACGGACATGATAAAATTTCCAAACTGTCTCCAACAAAAGAATCTTAAATAAGAGGCAAACCATCTGTTATTGATTTCAATCAAAATTGACATGATTTAATCAAGGTGTAAACTAAGCACATATAAAAACTTGTCTTGATTGGACACTAAAAGATGACTAATTATATGTGGCATAACCATCAGTTATTATATAAATACAAAGTACAAATATGCTTTCACCTTAAAAGACCCTGATCATAACACAGTAAACCACATCTGCTCCACAAAAACTTTAATAGAGATTAACTATGTATTCCATGCCCTATAAACTCAGATCATGAGAAGAATACATGGGTTTGTACCATCTTGAATGTGTGACCAAATGTAATAACTTCCAAGTAGAAAACACTTACCAAGTGAATGACGTCAATGCTCACATCACCAGCTTCCACACCTTCAATAGTTACTAATAAGACATTTCCCGGAACATCTCCTGGACTCTTGTTGTTGACAATTTCATGTCTATTTGAATACTGAATATACACAGTTTTACCACGAACCTGTGCAGGCTCTGATGATGAAGCATAATATGAAACCATTGAAATGGCTTGATTTAAGTCTGCCTGCAAGAAATAACGATGTCTATCAAGCAGAGGAAAAATTTAAGGAAAAAAGAATTGTACACCACTGAGCAAATTAAGAACTTAAGCAATATTATAAATTAACTGACAGAGGCACGCTGAAAAACAAACACGAGGTGCTACTCAAATTTAATTTGACTTCACATTGACATGCTACTCAACTCAACTAAGCCTCAATATTGGACTAGTTGAACTAGTTACTAATCCTCCACCCCACCTTATCAGGACCATACTTACAAGTCATTCAAACCTAATTTTTTTTCCACAACTTTAGCGTACATAATGTTTGATCTAGCCTTTCCCCATTCCATCCCAACTGCTTTGATGCAAAATCACTACTCTGTATTCATAAGTCCACTCAAACCATCTCAGTCAACCTCCCCTTTCCTTTGCAAAATGCACCATCTATACCTTGTCATTTCTCATATACTATTGCATCCACCTTAATAACCTCATCTTGCCCACATTTATTCTCGACTCCCAAAGAAACTTGAATTTACATCATAATAGCATCAAGGGACAACTCCTATTTCATCTCTCAATTACAGTTTATGCTGGCTCCTTATCAATGCATGCATGTGTCCCCTAACACGCAATGCAACTGAATCAACCAATTCCATACGGTGTGAAACTATATCTAAAATGAGTTATCAAACTTTGCTTCAAATTTGAAGCTTACGAAATTAACTTCACAAAACCACTTCGAGCATTCAATATCAAAAAACTTAATCCGGTAAAATCAAAAACATAATCTAAACTTGATTTGCTAAAACAACATATGAATCAACTAATTATAGACTAAGATACAATCTACTATATATCCACAAGTATAATTTGTCTATAACTAAAGCAACACCAGTTCGAATTCTCATAAATGTTCACAAACCACACAATTTTCATCATATCTACACGTATAATCTGTCTCTAATTAAAACAACACCAGTTCAAATTCTCAAAAAGGTTCACAAACAAGAACAATTTTCACTCAATCCGTTCCCTACTGGACCAAACAGACCAAAATCGAAACAAAACCGAAGCGAACAAACACGAACAACCACAAATACTGACGAATTCAACAAAAGCCTGGTTGCGATTGGCGCCGACATTGCACTTGGTGTTGACGATCTTGCCGAAAGGTTTACACAGCTCGATCAGCTCCTCTTCCGAGCACTCCCATGGTAAGTTACGGAGGTGGAGGACCTTCGACGGAGTCTGTGTGTACCGGAACTGTGGCTGACTCGAGGACGACATCTAGGGTTTGTTTTTCCTTTTTTCTTTTTTTCTTATATAGTTTGTTTGGTTGCCTAGAAAATGGATTTTCTAGGGAAAGTTTAATTATAACGTCGTCGTAAATCGGATTTTCTGATGGGTTGGGACACCGTGTGGTGTGCTATGGGGAGCTTTTAATATCGAGTCACAGCCACAGCCACAGGCACCCTTACGCACATTGATTACACATATTGCTATTTTTATAACGAAATTACTGTCTCATCCCTGCCCAGGTTAAATTTTACATACATACGTAATTATGCCGTATGCTCAAGGGCATTATCGGCATGTAACCATTAATTAAAAGTCATTACTGCCCTTGGATTTCAATATTATTTTACTAAAAAGACACAAAACGCTTTTGTTTCTCGTAATTAAATCTGAAAGAACTATTAAATGGTTTATTTATTTCAAAAAAAGAACACCAAAGATTAGTATTGTTTTACATTTGTAACCTTGTTTTCAATGCTAAATAAAATATTGAGAATACAGTCGCTTAGTTCTCAATCAGATCAACTCAAGACAGCCAGCATCACAGAGACAATTAGCCAACTTTCTTTCATTCCTTCCCAAAATCGCAAATACATTACATTTCTTTTGTCTTTTCTTTTCCGCAAAAACATTTTATACAATCAAATTAAACCACACACTGGCTGTGAATATGATAAAGGAAGTACAAAATGGGATAATTTACAACCCCAACCACCGACCAGATGATACTTGCATTTCAATCCATCAGTCGGGCCAGTCAGCCACATATGGGACAACAATCTAAAACATACTGTGTAAGTTCTGTGAAGCAAAACCTACCACGCCTCTGAAATTCGTAGATCAGCCTTGAACAGCCTCTGAAATGTCCATAGAAAATTACTTGCCACATACCTCTTGATTGAGGACTCCAGGACAGCACTCTTTTAATTCACAAGACAACCTCCCAAATAAGAATGCCCAGAAACTATTTCTTGCAAACAATTTCAATATTTACTACCTCCGTTGATTGAAAAATGCATCAGTACTCAAGGATAATGAATCTCTTAATCCAGATTGCAATAAAATCCATTTTTAAAATGATGAAACATAACATTAGCTGAATAAAATTAGGGTTTGAGAACTCTGAGGAGCAGCATATGAAAAATAAACCTGATTGCCAATTCAGAAAAGAGATAATAACATACTTTTTTGGGTTCTATCTACCAAAACAAATGATACACTAGGATGTACCTGTACATGCTTCACAGAAATGCTGTTTCTAACAATTCCATTGGCTTGCGTTTCCATATTAAATCACACTCACACGACAAGCCAATGATTTTCATTTTTCAATTAAATATATTTCCCAAAGACTAAATGCAAGCAAGGGGTTTCTTTGAAACAGCTGGACTCCGCAACCATGGAGCAATAAATTATGAAGACAAAAAACCAATGCCTTCTTTTAGATTTATATTGGCACGAGTGAAAAAAAAATCAAT
This sequence comes from Xylocarpus granatum, assembly GCA_019650275.1. Classification (NCBI taxonomy): domain Eukaryota; kingdom Viridiplantae; phylum Streptophyta; class Magnoliopsida; order Sapindales; family Meliaceae; genus Xylocarpus; species Xylocarpus granatum. The sequence continues at coordinate 97,003 of BNST01000046.1, read as the reverse complement.
GCCAGCAATGCAGAAAGTCAAAGTTCAGATACTTCAAGGTAACTAATTAAGTTCTGAGAGATCAAATCCATCAAAAATTAAAACCATTGAAACTAAGACAAGAAGCAAATTTCTGTTAGATAAACAACACACAAATCATTAAGTACAACTGCCAGAGGATGGAAATATAACGGTTTTGCACTTCTAAAGAAACGTGAACGAGGGAAATAAACGTAAAATAAAGAGGCAACATAGGCCACCAGTTATATAGGTTGTATGGACCACAATATGTAGAGCTTGGAGAATTTGGTGTCATGGACATGTCAATTTTCAGTAGTGAATAAACAAATCCTCCACATATATTTAGTCCTTCTAAGTACAGGCAAGAGGGTGGGCCATGAATATGTCAACCCTGGTTCATCTGGTCTTCCGGTTTAAGGCAGGCTTCATCAAAAGAGGCAGTGGGCAGGCTTCAGGCTTCATGGATCTCAGCTGTTTTAATGGGAAGGGAAAGGCAACAAAGGTAAAAGAAGAGCATCAGAATCCTATTTACAGGGAGTAGGATAGGTATCATATCAAACTGCCATATACTTGTATTTGATTGAGATGGAGTTGCCAGTTATATCAATTCAGAGGGAAACAAAAGAAAACGAAAAAAAAACATAGTCTACCTGCACAGGTATCACCAAATTCTAGTAATAGCTTTTGCGCCGAGAAACAGGAGTATGGCTGGATAACCTGATGAGAGAAGCTAATAATGAGTTTTAGGAGTCATAGAACAGCAACAATAATGTATGACCTTACCAAACAGGTTAGGACCTAGAGACTCCAGCACATACATATAGGAGAAACCTTAAAAAGCCAGACCAGGTGACATTAGAATAAAAAATCCATAGCATGTAAACAATAACTTCCAAAATTTTATTCAACCAAGGATTTGCACAATCTGTCAACCTAATACATCAGTAAACTGCATTCTGTGACAAGATCCAACTAATAGATAATAAAAGACACTAAACAAGACATAATCATAGTAGAAAGAACTACAATAAATAAAAAATACTTACCCAGAGGTAGCACTACGTCCTGAAGAATAACTGCCATAGGCTCCATAAGCACTGCCACTACCACCAACCTACAGAAAACATAGACAATCTATATATATATTGTACAGCAAATAATAAACAGGTTCTCAAAATAACTCACTTAAAATATAACAAGGTAAATATAAATTGCCTAAGTAAGATTGAAACAAACAAAAAAGAAAGTAGAAATTATTCTTAAATGAATAGCATTTATAACAATCATTACACTATGAAAACAGTCACTGGAGTACCTGAGAACTACCATAACTTCCATAACTATCACCAGGGACCAAATCACTTGAACCATAGCCACCGGAATAAGGATGCCCACGCCCATGCCTTTTGTTATCTCTACTTTCGTAACTGTCTGAACCATTTTCAGACACCGGAAGGTATGGCAAAACTGGCACAAATGTAGAAACTGCACCCTCCCTATCAAAAAGATTTGCTCTTAACCGCATTGTTACTTGTACAAGAGCGTCCTTGGCAAGATCAAGGTCCCCAGAAATCTGATCATTAGGAAATTAGCAATATGGATATAAGATATAGAACAACTCTAAATATACAGCGCAACAATTAAGAATACATATATGAAGCTTTAATATATCTTTACCTGCACCATCTCATCATCTTCAGATGCAATTTTTGGAAGGCCTTCCTTGGAAAGTATGCGAATATTAGCTCTGGTAAGCCTCCTCATCTCAGTTATAATAGCTCCTCCTTTACCAATAAGGCAGCCAATACGAGAGGTTGGAACTAGTAGTCGGGTCATGTACGAGATAAGCCCTGAATCTCTTTCATTTTTCTCACTGCACCTGGGTTGCAGCCGCACGACTGCTTCTATAGCTGGAGAGTAAGTGTCCTCAAAAAACTGAAATGACACAAAATTGGAATACAGTCAGAACTATACACCAAGACACTCCACAATTAAACATGCACCAAAAAGAGATTAGAAATTTACCTCCTTCGATGAAATAGTTATTAAGCAATCATCTCCTTCAGTTGCTGAACTATCAACTTTTATAATTGCCCGTGTCTCCTGTCTGATCTGATTAATTATTGTACCTCCCTTGCCAATCACACCTCCAATATTAGCAGTTGGACAAACCAACCGAAGGGAAAATTCTTTTGAAGACATCTCATCCCTTGGAGCAGAGTATAAAGAGCGTGACCAATCTCCAGTGGTGTCACTTTTGTATCCTCCATAAGGACCCACCAGTGGAGCTATTCCCACTATTGGAGTGGTTGCAGTTGGAGCTATAAGTGAACCGCTAGAAGGGTAAGCATTGGAATTGGCAGACGCAAGCAAATGTTGAGATCGTGAAGGATTTTCATGAAGACGACTCGCAATTTGATATAGAGCCTTCTTCACAACCGAAGCCTCCGCAGATATCTGGAGCCCAGTAAAAGATCATAGAGTAAGTATGGTTAAAAGTGTAGGCCAACAATATATGAACAAGTTACAAAAACTTCTACTTTCTTGGATTCTGGAAAATTATAGTCAGGTAACAAGCCCAAACAAACGACAAAAAAAACCCAACTTCACAAACACAGATTCAAATATCAAGTATCTATGCCAAATAGAGAGAAAAATACAAACAAGTACTCTGAAAGAGAGTGATATAAAAACCAATCCAACGCCAACAATAAAAATTAGCTGTATACTTTCAGGTATAATGATAATTTAATTGCAAAAAATGAACCCAGAGGGAGAAAAAGATAGAGATTACAAAAAATTCTGTGCTTCCATGATTTATAAAGAATCAATTTCTTCTCAAGCTTCCCTATTGATCACTACAACAGGTTCAAAAAAGCATAAAATCACAGGCATCAGAGAATAGCACAGGAAAGTTTGACATTCATCCAGGATACCTGCACAAGCTCGTCTGACCTCAAGGCACAAGATGGCAAATGATCATCCTTCAGAATACGAATCTGTGCACCAGTTTCGCTGCGAATGTTCTGAATTATCTGTCCACCTTTTCCAATAACACATCCAATCTGATCAGATGGTACAAGAAGCTTAGCAGTAACCTGGCGAGCTTCTTCAAAGTCCTCATCACCATGCAATTCTTCAGCAATGACCTTATCATGCACCCTAAACAGTGCATCCTGAGCAGGTGACACAAATTTCTCACCATCTTCATAGGCATTTGTCTCATCACTGGCACTGTAGATAGTAACTACACGCTCCTCAGAACCCGGAACCGTCTCACCAATTCTGATCTTTGATTTAGTGTCTATTCTTAATTGCTTGACAATCTCCCCTCCCCTTCCAATAATGCTCCCAATCTTTCTTATTGGGCACAAGTAACGGTACACAGTATCTTCTGAACCAATTATAAATTGGTCTCTGTCTTCACCAGAATATCTCCTTTTATTTGCACCATTGTCAGCATAGTCAGCCTGCGAATGAGGCCGTTTTCCATAACTATTCCTCTGACCAGCCATGACAATAAGTAGATTTATATCTGTTAGAAATCAAACCATAACACATTTAAAAACCAACACAATAAAACTACTCATATAACAGGTGGGCTGCCTTGAAACCAGGCCATGATTTCCAAAAACTAAGCATACTTAAAGTGTCAACAAAACTTACCCATAAATTAGAATTGCTAGACAACCCAACAGGTATTCAATCCAAACATACCACAAACAATGAAAACATACTAAACATGGCTTATAGAAAATGCAATGCAGCCAATAATCCAAACCAAACTTCTATATTACAAACTTCAACTAATCTTGTAAGGCATTTCCAAAAAAATTATAAAAAAAAACACAAAAATCATCAAATAAATTCTTGCCCACAGTGAAGTAGCGTCTTTAATCTTAATCCAGACATATTCCATCCCAATGTTAAGTAATTTACACATAATGAGCGTAACTGACGCATAAAAGTAGATCTAAACAAAGAACGATCAGTCAAACCCTAATTCTCAAACAACAAAAATTAAACTAACAAACAAATTAATCGAGAGAAAAAAACAAACTGAAGGACAAGAATTCAAACAGATAGACATGATCTATACACTGCTCGATAGATGCCTATGCGAGTAATAAAGAGTGTTAGACTAGAACAAAATTTTCTTCTTCTCCGCAGGCACTCTCTTCGTTTCCCTTCATATCTAGGGTTTTGACCGATGCGGTGTCTTTTGTATACGCGTGCACAGCACGTCGTTTAGATTCTTAATAATTACAATATTTCCCTTAATCTTATGAGTACTCCGCGTCTCTCCAAAATTTTTCTTAAACTAGCAAATTACTCCTTAATTCATTTTATTCTGGGTTAATTTCATATCAACCTCATATAATTTTGACATCACCATTCACCACCTTAAGTTTTTAAAATTATCATCCTTGTGAAATTTACACAAATACCATTTTACCCCTAGCTATTTAAAACTTTGTAGAAGGATGAGCTTGTGCATGAAAAGAAAAGAACATTCACATCTTCTACCCGGATAGAAGTTAATTCAATATAACTTTTAATAAAAATAAATAAATTAAATTCTATTAAATATAAATAATTTTTCTCTTTATTCAATTTATGTTTTTTTAAACATTTCTCGTTAATTTTTTAGAGAGTGAATTGTAATATTGCATTTCTTAAATCTTACCTCAATTTTCATTCTAAACAGGGACATTATTGTCAATAATTAGATGGTTGAATTTTATGAAAATTTACCAACTATCGAATTCTCAGTATGAACAGTAGAATTGCTTAATCAAGTAATTGTGAGATGAAGAGGTGATTGCATTCAGATTAAAAAGAATTGTATTCTTCTTAGTTGATTTGGTACAAGCAAGGATATGTACCAAAATAGAGTAAATTAACTCACCTAACTCAACTTCCCATGCCCAAATATCACTGATTTTGGACAGACATTTCTTTTACTTCAAGTCAAAACTGTTGCCATGTTTCTTAAATGTTTGCTGCAGCAATTCCAGATCTCCTCCAGGCTTAAATTTATTTTGTTTACAGATCAACTTTGGTGATTGAGACAGATCTTCAAACTCAAACTATGTCTTGGTTTTACCACCAATGCAAAGTCACATCCAGCATCTTAAAACCTTCCATGTAAACTGGCTACTTTCTGTGTTAATCCGTTGAGTAACAACACAAATTTTGACGGTTCTAAAGCTGCATCTGCATTCTTTCAGCAGCTTCATTAAATACATGGGAAATACATCAGCTTTTGTATGCAAAATCCTTTATAAACAACAACTCTTATACCATGTCTCTTGCTTCAGTTCAATTCAACCCCATTTGTCCATTTCACTGCCATGAGAGTTTCTTTTCTATCCAATTGGCTTCTTTCTTGCATGGGGTCTTCCCCTTTTGCTTATTTCAATTAGAGAATGTTGTCTTTCTCATTTGGGAAATTTCTATTTGATTGGTAGGGTTTGTTTGGAATGTCTGCTACTTCTGTTAACCGAGTTCTTTTCTCTCTCTCTCTCTCTCTCTCTTTTCTTTCATCATGAGTCTCGCATGTGGGAACGAGGTTATGTGGTGCAGCCAAGGATGACTTGCCGGCAAGCTTTAATTCATGAGCATATTACCATAAGTTTACCATAAGCTTGTGCATTATTTTATGTCACAGTTATACTTATAATGTGATAGTTTACATGTTGATCGGCAAGTCGTCTCTGGCTACAAAACTCCCTCCTCCTCTCATGCTAGATTTCTGATGATGATCGCGATAATGATGATGACAATGAAGAATCAAGACAACAACAAAATGGAGTAAGTATGTTAATTTTTTAACATCTTCGATTCTGTTTTAAGTTTAGGTCGGTTTCTTTGGTGATGATACTCCTTTACCATGCAGCAACGGTGGAAAAACAAATATACCAACTTAGTTTGAAGAGTTCAAATTATACATCAAAGCTCATATATTAGTAATCATGATAGATTTATAACCCTGAAAGTCTACAAATATGAAGTTCCATTCTGACATGATTAATTTGCCAAGGCATAGGATTCTGATTTATTGCAGAAGTCAATCCTAAATGGCATGCAAGGCGAAGAAATGAAATTCATAGAGATAACTTAGGAGAACTTGAAAGGTTGATTGATGGCTTAATTTGATTCATTATTCAGTGCTGAAGAATTCAGAGCATGTAATTAAATCTCTGGTTATTTAGAAGAAAAAGTTTCAGCTTCTAATGGCCCATAAGATTAAGTTCCTGATACTGTTGAACCAAGTGGAAAATGACATGTAATCGAAACTGCTCTTTGTTCACAATCAAGGCCAAAAAGTCTACTCCCTTTTGCCATTATCTTCACTTTCAGTACTGTCAAACTAATCCTGTATAAGCTAACACATGTATTCGAAGTGAAATCAAGTGCCATTCCATCAATCTAACTGCAAATATAGTAAATAAATGACAGTTCAGAAACAGCAGAGATCCATAATCAACAATTTCTAATGTGTAAACTCATTGAAATAAAACGGATTAAATTCCAAACATGCATACAAAATAGATCCAAACCCAGAAATAGTTCATAGAAAAAGTCAAAGCTTCAAGCAAATCAACTCTGAATATAAATCTAAACATCTAGAGAGATATGAGACCTTCTCGGACTAGCAGACCAAACACGAGAACCACAAGGCCAACTGAGATGCATTGAGTTGGAGATATGAAAATCTGTGAATAAGCAGACAAAGTGATTCCTGCTCCAACCAGACCAATCAAAAGTGAACTCAAATTTTGATTCATTTTTCTGTGTTTTGCTTCTTGTCTTCTTTGTTCCTTTGCCTTTCTAGTGATTTTTACTGATTGAAGATGGAGCTGAGAGATTATGGCTAATGGCTCCTGAGAACAAGTTCAAGCCACTATCTTATTTTGGAAGTCAACTCTTTGTGAGGGAGGTGGGGCGGCTGTTGGTTGCTGGGGTGTGATGGAACTGCCACTAGCAGTTGATCCAAGAATGGCTTTATATTATTATATATATAAATATACAGCAATTCTAGTGAAGATTTTGTAGTCTCTCTCTAAATTTTTATGTGCCAATCCTCAGTTTTTGACAGAAGAAAGATATTTTTCAGTAGGATACGGGTTCTATGGTTGTTAATCAACGGAGCAATTAACGTTAGGGACTTATTTAATATAATGTAATAATTTATAATTTATAAATAAATAAGTAAAAAATATAGGGACTTGAATGATAAAAACAATACCTACAAATTTGTGCCAGATTTTGAAAGAATTAGCTCTTGGGTTGTTTCTTCTCAATGGGATTGAGAATGGGCCATTTGTCCAAGTTGCTCTGTACTGATACTGTGATGAAGCCGTGGGCTCCTGGTTATTGAGCGATGTAGGCATAGATGAGAAGAAGAACGACAACAATTTCCAAACTTGACAGCGATCAGATGCTCCAAGTTCTCTCCACTCTCAAGAACTCCCACAAGCTGTACAAAATCAAGCAGGTTCGTTCTCTTTTCTCGGGAACACCGCGCGTTTACACCAGTGGTAATCCTCCACTGGCCTCATCATCATCATTAAAGGAACCAAACATAGATTTATCTTCTTTTAACTTCTCTGGCATTGCAAAATCTGTTCTTTCGAGGCTTTCCCATTCGTTAGAGATAAAGAAAGAGAAGTCATATGATAATGCTTCGTTAAAAGACTTCCTTTTGGTTATATCTGATGTAATACCTGAAACTGCGCGTAAGTTTTGGAGATTTTTAGTATTGAAACCTGAAAATGTTCTCGAAATATTGTTGGATTTTCATTTTGAGTGTGAAAAGGTGGGATTTAGAGACGGAAAGGTTGAAACTTTATGGGAAATTTTTAAGCGGGCTCGTAGGCAATATAAGGATTTTAAGCATCTTCCTAGGTCTTATGAGGTTATGGCCTCAATGCTTATTCAAGTAAGGAAGTTCAGAGAAATTGAGTTGTTGCTCGTGGAAATGGAGAGAGAGGGAATTTGGTTGAGTAGTAATGAAATTTTCTGCAATTTGATCGAAGGGTATGTTGGCGTTGGTGATTTAGAAAGGACTGTTTTGGTGTTTGATCAAATGAGGAGGAGAGGTTTAGTTCCTTCCTCGTCCTGTTATCGTGTTTTTATTGATTATTTGGTTAAAATGGAGAGAACCAAAGTTGCTTTTCGAGTCTGCTTTGATATGTTGGGGATAGGGACTAATTTAACTGATGTGGAAAAGGCTTGCTTCCAGAATGTTGTAGGGTTACTTTGCAGGGAAGGAAGTATTCAGGAGTCAAGAAATCTTGTTAGGAAGGCTATAACTTATGGAGTGAAGCCTAGTGGTTTAGTTCTTAATGAGATTGCCTGTGGATATTGTGAGAAGAAAGACTTTGAAGATTTGCTAAGTTTCTTTGCTGAAACTAAGTGTGCGCCAGATGTTCTTGCTGGCAATAGGATTGTGTATAACATATGTGCCACCTATGGCACGCAGAGAGCAGATTTCTTCAGGCAAGAATTGGAGCGTTTGGGTTTCAGGCCTGACGAGATAACCTTTGGGATCTTGATTGGTTGGAGTTGCCGTCAAGGGAATCTGAGAAGTTCCTTTATCTATCTCGCAGATATTTTATCAAGAGGCTTAAATCCAGATATATTTTCTTACAACTCTCTTATCAGTGGGTTGTTTAAGCAGGGGTTGTGGAAGCACGCCAAAGTCATTCTCGATGAAATGGTGAATAGGGGGATATCTCCCACTCTATCCACCTACATAATTCTTTTGGCTGGGTATTGTAAAGCTAGGCAAATTGATGAAGTGAAAATGATCGTCTCTGAGATGGCTAACTGTGGTTTTACCGAACTTTCTACACTAGAGGATCCACTTTCCAAGGCATTTGTGGCCTTGGGGCTAAATCCATTGGTTGTTCGATTGAGAAGGGACAATGAGATGAGATTTTCAAAAGCAGAATTTTTTGATAAGCTCGGGAATGGACTTTATTTAGACACAAACCTAGATGAGTTTGAAAAAAAATTAACTGAGATTCTTGAAGGTTCCATGATACCTGATTTTAACTCTCTTGTAATGACAGAATGTGCTGGTGGGAATCTAAAAGTTGCGTTGATGTTGGTGGACGAAATGGCTCGATGGGGCCAAGAACTGTCTTTGTCAGTGTTCACAGCATTGGTGAAGCGGCTGCTTGCTTCTCATTCCTATACAAAGGCATGCACTGGTCTTCTTGAAAAAATGCCAAAGTTGGGCAATCAGCTAGACCAAGAAACTCTCAATTTGCTTGTTCGGGTGTGCTGCAAGAAAGGATTGGTAAGCAACGGGAGGAAAATTTTTGATGGGATGCTTCAGAGGGGTCTAACAATTGAGAACAAGACTTACACTGCTATATTAATGGGTTTGTGTAAGAAAGGAATCTCAAGGGATCTTCATGGTTACTGGGATATTGCTCGAAATAAAAAATGGTTACCTGGATTGGTGGAAAGCAAAGCACTTTTGGAATGTCTTTGCCGTAAAAAGATGCTGAAAGAAGCATTGGAGCTTCTTGAATGCATGCTAGTGTTCTACCCTCCCTCAAGGCCAGACATCTTTCACATGTTTCTGGAAAAGCTTTGTGTTACAGGTTTTTCCAGCTGTGCACATGCATTGGTGGAAGAACTTTTACATCTGGGCTGCAACTTGGATCAAACGGCTTATAGCCATCTTTTAAGAGGATTATATAAGGAGAAAAAGTTTTCAGTTGCCTTTAAGATGTTAGACTCTATTCTGGCTAAGAACATGGTTCCTTGCTGGGATGTTTCTCTTTCATTAATTCCGCAGCTCTTTAGAGCTGATAGACTCGAAAAAGCTGTTGTGCTAAGAGAGATTAGTTTGAAGGAGCAACCTTTGCTATCTTCTTCTTTCCACTTTGCCTTCATAAATGGATTTTGTATGACAGGGAAGGTTGAAGAAGCATCTAAGTTGTTCAAGGATGTGTTGTCTGCAGGGATGCTTCCAGATGAGGAAGTTTATAACATTCTTGTTCAAGGGTATAGCAGAGCTAATAACTTGAGGAAAGTTAGGGAGCTACTTGGTGTCATGATAAGAAAAAATTTATGCCTCTCAATCTCAAGTTATCGGAAATTGGTGCGCTGGATGTGTATGGAGGGTAGAATTCCTTGGGTATTAAGCCTGAAAGAGTTAATGCTTGGACAAAGCATGTCTCATAATGTCAAAATCCTTAACATCCTTGTTTTTTATCTTCTTTTATCTGGGAACAATTTTCTGTTCAATAAAGTTTTAAATGAATTACTGGAGGAAAAATTGCTACTTGATGAAGTCACTTACAATTTTCTTGTTTATGGCTTTTCAAAGCGTAAAGATGTTTCAAGTTCTGTGTACTATCTTTCTACTATGATTTCTAAGGGATTTAAACCAAGCAATCGCAGCTTAAGAACAGTTATAACGTGCCTGTGTGAATGTGGGGAACTTGGAAAAGCTTTGGAGCTGAGTCAAGAAATGAGACAGAAAGGCAGGGTTCATGATTCAATCGTTCAGAATGCAATTGTTGAGGGGCTTCTTTCTTGTGCTAAGCTTCAAGAGGCAGAATCGTTTATGGATCAAATTGTAGACAAAGGTCTAGTTCCTGATACCATCAACTACAATAATCTAATTAAGCTGTTTTGTGGGTATGGAGGACTAAACAAGGCAGTTGATCTTTTGAATATAATGTTGAAGAGAGGAAGCATCCCCAATTCTGCCTGTTATGATTCTATAATTCACAGTTTGTGTTCATGTACCAAACTTGAACAAGCCATGGATTTCCATGCCGAGATGTTGGCTAGGAATCTGAAGCCAAGTATGACAACGTGGGGCATTCTTGTCTGCAAATTATGCCAAGAAGGACAAACCACGGAAGCAGAAAAGCTGTTGATTTCTGTCATCCATTTAGGCGAAACTCCAACCCAGGAAATGTACTCCACTATGGTTAATAAGTTTTGCTTTGAAAACAATCTGAAGAAGGCCTCAGAGTTCATGCAACTAATGCAACGAAGCGGATATAGTCCAGATTTTGGCACACACTGGTCTCTGATAAGCAACTTAAGCAATTCAAATGACAAGGACAATAATAAAAGCAGCCAAGGTTTTCTGTCAAGGCTTCTTTCTGGAAGTGGATTTTCTTGGGGAAAAAAGGATTCCAAGGCCTGAGTGAGGTGATACATTGCCATGTAGATACTGCATTTACAATTGATTTCTTTATTTGTTGATACAAATATTAAACTGGAAAATTGTTCTATTTTACTAGCTTACGAGGTTCTGGAGTGAAGTCTTACAAGGTTTTGTTTTGACCAAAATTAGGCCTTTTGTAGCAGCATTACATGTATATAACTGAAGTCTGTTATGAATACCAAATATACAAGAAATTTTAAGAATTTCTCTTTGTTTTCTTTTTTAATGCTCTTGATTTTAGTCATTGTTATATAATGTTATATGACAGCTAATTCATTGAATGTTGTAGTGCATTCCCAGTCTATTTATCTATAGATCATTCCTAAGATAGTAAAAGAACTTGATTTTCTTTTCCTTTTTTAAATATTGCAGAAATTATAACTAAACGCTTTCCCCAGTTCTCGTGTGAACAAGATTCGAATCTCAAACCTCTTGAATTAAGTAACCTATTAAAGAAACTTTATTTCCATTATAGATTTATTCGACATATGACATCTGTTTTTTCATATCTTTCTATCCGCTGTACTTTTGTTCAGACTTTCAAGCTTATTGCCTTATAATTTGTGTAACATTCTACAGCTACTGTATACTTCATCAACAATCAATTTTCATTGATAGAATTGAACCCAGTTCTTTTTTGTTTGGCCCCCTTTTCAAGTTCTCACTTTGTTCAAATGAAGGAAAGGGTGTTATTACATCACAGCAAGTTGTACTGCACCGTTCTCAAAATTTTTCGTTGTAGTTTTTAAAGTTGTGTGGTACATTTGATTGTACCCAGAAACATGAACTTAAACAAATCCAAGTCATCCAACACATATGCAATGTTTTAGAGGCGGGGATAGTCTCTTTTGTAGCTCATTGATGATTCACAACAAAAACAAAGCAAATATAACCAGACAAGATCCCACTGGCAAAGGAAACTTCTGATCTCGTTCCTGCTGAGGATAATTGTGTTTGAGGAATTTAAGTGGTTTGGTTCCATCATGCACCAAGAATACACCAACTCAATCTCCAAGTGTCATTTCCATATGCTTGCACAAATTGGCAACTGCCCTATATTCCCAAAGTTTCCTACAGGAATATGCTAGTCCTAACAAAAAAATGACAAGTCAATTCTGTTTTTTTCAAAAAAATGAATACAACTACCTGTTTGGGTCATGCGCTTTGGTGGAGTTGGGAGAGCCGATGACATAATTCTCAATAGAAAATAGAGCAAGCACAGCAGGTAGTCGTTGAAAAAATACATGATCTCACTAGCTTTAGTCAGTACGGTCATGTTTCAAGCCACTAAAAACCATCCGAACTGCTCTTGTTCTATTCTTTGTTTTGCATGTGGGCACTTTGCTTCATGCATATATACAAACATAGTCAGTCGTTTCTCCTTCTCCACGCACATTCAAGTTTCCAACTCTTGAAGTACATTATAACCCAATAAAAAAAAACAGCTAATTCCACTCAAGAAAATGAAGGCGGGAGCTATTGAGCCTGGTGAGGCAAAGACTTCTGCCCGAATAGAGGAATCTCATTACTAGACTTCATTTTGAGGCTGCTTGCTTTTATTGGTACACTAGGAAGTGCAATTGCCATGGCAACAACTAATGAAACACTTCCTTTCTTCACTCAGTTCATCCGATTCAGAGCTGAGTACGATGATCTTCCATCTTTCACGTAAGATTTCTGCATCAAAAATGATACATGTTATCATATTTTTCGGCACAAATATTTAGCTTCTTTTTTGAACAGGCCCTTTATCATCGCGAATGACATTGTAAGTGGCTATCTTATTCTGTCTCTCCCTTTTTCAATCTTCAACATCATCAGAAGCAGCGCACAGAAGAGTAGAATTATTTTGGTGTTCTTCGACACGGTAATTCCCTGGACATTAACCTCTTCTGCAGCCCAATGAACATGAAGAAATAAAGAAAGTTCACTAGATACATACATGGTGGAGTTCATGCATCTCATGAAAAACAGCTTGACTGTGATGCAGGCAATGCTGGCTCTTTTGACGGCGTGAGCATCAGCAGCAATTGTATACTTAGCACACAAGGGGAATGCAAGAGTAAACTGGTTTGCCATCTGCCAGCAATTCAACTCCTGCGAGCGAATCTCCGGTTCTTTGATCAGATCTTCTGCAGCAATGGCAGTGTTTGTACTTATAATCGTGTTGTCTGGTGTGGCACTTTCTCGACGCTGATATGCCATTGCACATATCAGGGTATCAACGTTTGTGGGTGTCTGATGAATTGTGTTTGCGAGATTTAAGACAGCTAATCATGGTTAGTGTAAGAACTTTCTGTAATATTGGCTTTTCTTTTTTCTTTTTTCTATTGGAACGGATTTTGTGTCACCCAAGTTGCCATTTCTTTATTGAAATATCGTTTCTCGATTAAATTTGAACTTTGATCTCAGTATTGGAGATAGAAAATTCTATAAATGTAGAAACAAAGACTGTTATAAGAATCAACCCTACCTAAGATCCCTCTAACGAAGCCACTACCCTCCATTCATATACCACCAAAGAAGATTCATTATAACCCAATAATTCAAGGTTTTCATAAAATTTAACAACCAAGATTTCAATTCAACTGATAAGCAACTCTACATTGCATTGTCTACACTATGGCTGCTTTGACAAGGCAACCAAGTGAGAGAATGAGAGGTAAAAGTTAGCTCCCAAGTAAAACTTTGAACAACCAATTTAGTATTTTCTTGGGTGTCAGATTTATGGCAACTGGTTATTATAGATAAACCACAAAAATCAAAGGAAATAAAACTTTCTCAAATATAAAATTTAGAATCCAACAATGATGCTTTTGTTTAAGCTTGTATAATGTTTACTAACATCCCTGTTAGCATTAGACATTACGATGAGAGAATTTTTCTTGACAATTTGTGGCTCAAGAATCCAGGTTTCTTGAATTTTGTTTAGTTTTCAAATTAAACAAAAACTGCATGAGAGCTTTATCATCTGCTTCAATCAGGCTACAACCAGGCTCTTTCCTTACTCCACTATCGTCCATCATCTTTCTCACTTTCTCAACTACAACCCATTCACCTTTTGAAGCATATATGTTGGAAAGTAATACATAGTCCCCGCTCTCGTCCTTTCTCATGTTAAGTAATCTCTCATTTGCACGCCTTCCCAACTCAACATTGCCATGAATTCTACAAGCCCCGAGCAGAGTTCTCCAGATAATGGCATTAGGTTCAATCTCCATCCTGTCTATGAACTCAAATGCTTCATTCAACAGACCAGCACGTCCTAGCAAGTCCACCATACACCCATAATGCCTTATATTTGGTTCAATATTATACTCATCTCTCATAAGCTGAAAATATCTCTTCCCTTCTTCCACTTTACCGGCATGACTACAAGCAACTAGAACTCCGACAAAAGTGATCTCACTTGGCCAGAATTTTAACCTCCGCATTTCACGAAACAAAGTAATTGATTCCTCAGCATAGCCATGAAAAGCTAACCCTCCTATCACCGAACTCCATGTTGAAACATCTTTCTCCCTCATCGCACAAAACACTTCCATTGCGCACTCAACGCTTCCACACTTAGCATACATGTCTATCAGCGCATTCCCAAGATAAACATTCATATTCCCTGAAGTCATCTCCAAAAGCGTGCAATGTATCTTCTTCCCCACTTCTAAATCACCCATGTCCGCACAAGCAGATAACAAACTCAACATGGTCACTTCATCCGGTCGCTCTCCCACACCCCTCATCTCCTCGAACATCTCCAATGCTTGCTTATTCATTCCACAAAGCACATAGCCTGAAATCATTGCATTCCAAGTCACCACATCTCTTTCAGGCACCTCATTGAAAAGCTCCCTCGCTCTCTCCATTTCTCTATGTTTCACATACCCAGTAATCATCACATTCCAAGATACCAAATCCTTGACCGGCATTTCATCAAAAAGATTTCTCGCGATGCTTAACTCCCCTCTTCTTGCATAGCCTGCAGTCAAAGCAGACCAAGCAACAACATCCATTTTCCCATAACCATCAAATAGCACACTCGCAATATTCAAATCGCCGCAATTTACGTGGAAATAAATAAGGGAATTCCTAACAAACCTATTAAACTCAAATCCATGTTTAATAACCTTTCCGTGAACACAAAACCCCATGTTTCCATGGAAAAGTCTAGTACAAGCTTTAAGTACAAACGAAAACGTGAACTTATTAGGCTTTATACAGTTTTTCTCCATCTGGGTATATAACAAAATTCCATTCAACGGGCTTTGGCTCTGAGCTGACCCTCGAATCATGGTGTTATACATGAAGGTATCCGGTTTGGTAATTTGCGCAAACAACCGGTGCGCATAGTCTATTGCACCTGGAATAACCATAGCGCTGCAAAAAATCAGCTCTCTCAAAGATGACGAATTCGAATTGAGGCCATTGATGGTTATCAAAGCTTGGATTTGTTTCAAAGTTCTGAGATTTGTGCATTTTTGCCAGAGTCTTGAACTTTGCTGGCGGTTTATTTCTCTCCTTACACATCCCATGTAGTTTTCTCTCCCAAGTTTGTAGATTCTTTGGGCCATCCATCTAAAGACCCCTTGCTGTTGGGCCAAGTAAACTTAGTAAACAAAGGCCGAAAAATACCCAAATTAGGCCCATTAAAAATTGATCCAATTTAAGCACGCGCGTAAGTACATACATACATACATACTTATATACGCGTACGTGTAACTATTTCAATAATCTCACTTTATAAAATAAGATACCCCATATGAAATTAAGAATAATCCATACTCCACTAATCTCTTATATTAAACATATATATATATATATATAATAAATTTTACATCATTCAAATATAGCATATACTTTAATTTTTATCTTTCAACTATCTAAATGACAAAAGAATGTTAATTTATAAATCACGATCGTCTCGCCGGTCCAATAAGATCATACCCATGGTATTCGCACTAAAATTTAAAAAAAAATAATTAAGATTTATGGTTGTTATAATAATAGACCAACCAAAGTCTTCCACCTCTTGTTGTTGGTTGCAACTCCCAACCTTGTTGTGTTTCCAATTCTTCAACTAGTTTTATATCATGAGACATGTTCAAAGAATGAAATTAATTATAATTTAATGTGTAATTTGTGAGCTACAAGCAGGAGAGAGGGGGGCATGACATTGTACTAGCAATATATTATCCTTTACAGCTATGTCTATAGGTCCTTCATTGACTTAATCATTCTAGCATATGAATATATTTAATATAATCTTAAGAATGTCTACATCATTCTTATAAATTAATTTTTTTTAAAAAATTATATTTTTTGTACTAACAAAATAGGAAGATGGATTGTAATTTTAAAAATACGGTATTTAAATCAATTTTTACGTTTATATATATTGCTTTGAAAATTGATTTAATTGCCTAATAATTAGTAAATAAACCATGATTAAGATATGATCAAGTGTTGTTTTATGTTGTAAATATTTTAATCAAATGCTTTCCATATTGTTCCTTTTAATTAGAAAGTGGGGTTTGGTTAGATTATATTAATCATGAAAACAAAGCAGAAGCAGCCAAAAGTGTAGTCAAAAGCTGCTGCCGTAATACCCATTGCTTTTGCAAATTATTCGAGGTCCCACATGGTAAATCTATTTAATTGCTCATCGCTTACCATAATTTGCCACGTTGCAAAATATTATTGGTTGGTTTGGTGATTATTTTCGATAATCAAGCTTGACCTCAGTCTTATTAATGGGTCGCCTAACTCTAATCAAACTCCGGCTTACTTTATCATACTTCTCAACCAATGATACTCCGCCACCTGTTATACCCCTATCGTGGCATCATGTCGGAACAGAGGAAGCAGGGCCCACATTGCCACCTCACCGCTGGTTCAATTCGTCAACCACGCCGAAGGGCCAAGTTCGGTACTACTTTTTCTCTCTCCCAATCACAACTCTCCGGGTGGACGAGTTGGGTCGATTCACCCGTCGGCAATGGCTATTCCCTTTTCTCGGGCGGATATCAAAAGTTGACTGTGGGACGGAATCTGGACCGTCGGATCAAGAAGGTTGCCTAGACGGTTGAAATTCCTCAAAAACAGTTAAAACCGCCACGTGTCTCTGAAAATAATTAATTAATTTCCTGAAAAGGAAATAAGTTAGCTTCGCATTATAGCACCCTCCATTAATAAATTAAAAAAAAATAAAATTTAATTATTCACAAACTAATATACGACAAAACAAGACCAAATTACAATCCTCTCCCTATTCTTTACTCAAAATACCTTTGAAAAAAACATATATTAATTGAAAATTAAGTAAATATTATTATAAATTTATTCTTAAATTTTATATTTTAAATAAATAAAATTAAATAATAAATTTTATTTTTACTATTGACGTGAAATATTACATATCAAATTAAATTTTGCCGTTATTATAATTATATTTTTGAAATTACAATAATGGGCAAAGGAATGTTTGGGTCATTTAAGAAGTTAATGACAATTACAAGAAAGAAAAGGACCACTTAATAGTGGTTAGGTGATGAGGATTAGTCAATAAATAATAGAATATAAAATCTTTTCAAAGGGATGTAACATAAAGTGGAATCAAATTATAAGCCTCAAACAATGTTAATACATATTTCTAGAAGATAACATGTTGCCTATAAAGCATTCTTACTTTTGCACACAAGCCATTAAAGAAAAGCAAATAATATTTAATAAATTATTCGTAATTAAAATAATTTTTAAAATATTATTACTTTTTTCCGTAAAAATTAATTAGTTCAATCAGTATTTTTTTAAAAATAATTTAATCGTGTAAGACTTTAATTATGATATTTTAAAAGATATTTTGTCCGCTTGATTGTTGGTGGAATTGTCACAAAACGACAATCGTGGAAGGAAATATACAAAATCCCAATAGGGCAAGAAACAATTAACATTTCTATATGCATGGTTTATTAAGGCTATAGCTACTTAAAAGTTTTGCAATGTATCCAAGCATAAATACATAGATATTCATATTGTGACTGCCATGCCATGCCATGCACAAGGGACACAAGCCTAATTTATTTGAATGTGAACAAAATCTTATCACAATAACACAAAGTTCACAAGATAATTCCCACACATTGGGGTGGTCACATTTGTCCTCTACTCTAACAAACTTGGTCCTTTACAAAAGATATAATCAATAATTTTTTAAAAAAAATATTATTATTTTTTTAAGAATGTATTTGAGATATTTTTACATAAGCGTTAAAAAAGATGTTAATTACTAAATTGTATTGAAAACACTCTCGAATGCACCCTTAGAATACATTATATGAATTCAGAATCGAGGACAATATGGTCACATTGACTTACATATATATAATATATTTTTAGGATACAATTGCTAAGCTTCCCCACAACCCTAATATACAAATCAAAATTTGGTGCTATGTGAAGAGTGGATAACTTTGGTTAAACAGAAGACAACTAACAGAGAGACTTTGAATCTACAGAATTTTGTTTGTTTACATGTAATTTTTTTTTGTCTATACTTCACCTAATAACTGTATTTTTGTAAATATTATATAAATACAAATTAACTCGAGTTTGATTATATAAAATGAGGGGGAGATTCAAGGCCCAAGCCTCTTGTGACGCCACACCTAGCAGTCACAAAATTAGGTTGGGCAACAGAAGAAGAAAGTTGTTATCCCATTTGCATGCAGAGAGAAACAGAGGCGAATTGTTCCTGGTCAAATCGGAGAACAAAATTAATTAAAAAGAAAGTAGAGAAAAGGTTAAAACAGAGAAGGATTAAATTTAAAACAGAGAGCTGAAAGCTGGAAACTACCCACCAGGTTGCCTTACAAACCACGCTTCTTTCTCTCCAAAAACCAGTATTTATGGAGTTCTGTTCTGCAGAATACTTCCTTTTCTCTTAACACCTAGCCTTCAAGCTTTTCGGTTCACACCCTCTCTGCTTTTCTCTTCATTTTTTCAGTTTTGGCCCTCAGTTTCTTGCTTGCTTCTTGGGTTTGTGTGATACAAGTTTGCATACTACAGAAACAAAACCTGCTTGTGTTCTGAATTTTCTTTGGCCAGGGAAAAATGGAGAAACATGATCATGAACAGATAGATTTGCCTCCGGGATTCCGATTCCATCCGACGGATGAAGAGTTAATAACTCATTACTTAACTCCAAAGGTTCTCGACAGCTGCTTTTCAGCTAGAGTTATTGGTGAGGTTGATTTGAATAAGTGCGAGCCATGGGATTTGCCTTGTAAGTTGTTTGATGCATCATATTTTCTGTGCTTTTGTTGAGAGTAAATGGAATATGTTCTGACTTTGTGCCTTGTGTTGTCTGTTTTGTACAACAAAGGGAAAGCTAAAATGGGTGAAAAGGAATGGTATTTTTTCTGTGTTAGAGATAGAAAATACCCAACTGGACTGAGAACGAATAGGGCTACCGAAGCTGGTTATTGGAAAGCCACAGGCAAAGATAAGGAGATTTTCAAGGCTAAAGCACTTGTTGGAATGAAGAAAACTTTGGTTTTTTATAGAGGGAGAGCTCCAAAAGGAGAAAAATCCAACTGGGTTATGCATGAATATAGATTAGATGGCAAATATTCTGCTCATAATCTCACCAAAACAGCCAAGGTAGAGTCTTTCCCTTGTTTTGGGTTGTTGAATTAGCCGCGTACTTGATACTGTTCTTAATGGATCTTTCTCTGATTTTGTCTGTCATACTTTTTTTTTCGCAGAATGAGTGGGTCATTTGCAGGGCTTTTGAAAAGAGTTCTGGTGGAAAGAAAACACATATTCAAGGGATGGTGAAGTTTGGATCTTTTGGGAAAAATATTAATTCTTGTGTATTGCCTCCATTGATGGATTCATCTCCTTATAACAGCGAAACCAGAGTGACTGTTAACAAAAACTCTCACGTGACCTGCTTCTCCGATCCCATGGAGGACCAGAAGATGCAGGAAGACATGACTGGTAGCTTCAACAATTCTCTTCTACCTTCTTCGTCTTCCTCAAACCCTCACTCTGAAATCTCCCCTGCTTCAACCCTCCTGTCAAAAACCTCTGTTTCAAACCCACAACTCTACCCCAACCAAATCCTGCCAGGTATTGGAAACTTACAATACCCAGATTCATTTCTGATGCAAGAGCAGTTAATCCTGAAGATGTTGCATGAAAATCATGGTCCAAACATGAGGAGAAATTCAAAAGCAGAATTCTTACAGGAATCAGCGGTGTCAAATCATGAACTGGCTCAGAGGTCATTTGATGTTCAAGAAGATCCATCAAGTTCTGCTGGACCAGTGGACCTTGATTGTCTCTGGAATTATTGAATCATTACATGATAATGAAAGAATTCCAAGATGAAAAATGTTTAGAATCTTTGTAATTATTACAATTGTTGCATAGTTTGTGGGGTGTGTGTATAAATCATTATCTAAACTTAAATAATAGCAAGTAAACTGAAGAACTTGTATCAATACTCGTGTTTCTAGCCTTTTAGTTGATCATGCTTGCCACCGTTTGATCTTTTCTCCAAAATTCTGATGATCATCCAATTGTTAAAGGATTAGTTAGCAAGAATTACTGTTCTTTACCCATACATTAGTCAAAGGTTCGTGTGATATGTTAGGCAACCAACCAAGAGTTTATACAGTACTGAATAAGAATATATGACAAGATGCACGAGTGGATTGACAGTCATGTAAAATCAAAGTACAATCCAATAAGCTCATATTCTTCTCTTGGCTTTGAATTTAAGTTCTTAGACAACTATTCACTATTCTACTACAGAGGAATCGGATTACAAGCTATGGAATTGTGCCATAACTTGTGCGTAGTAATTGTCACATCTTTTTAGGGAAGTGACAACACTTCTTGGCAACACTTTCAAGTGCATACATACATGGTAAACAATGAATTCAAGATGGGCATGGCGATTACAATTTATTCATGTTCTCAACTCTAGCACATTCCTATTCACCCTGAAAATGATCTCTTCCCAATTAACTAATTCCCACCTCTAAATAAACCCTAATAATTAATCACATTTTGAAATGTTTCATGACACAGAAAGAGTTATTCAATAATGAGACTGGAATTAAATTTGCTGAATATATTTTTTAGTAATTATTCTTGGTGTGGGGGGTAGGGGTAGTGAGTTAGGCAGCAAGTGGAGCCCCAAACCCCCCACTTCGTTACTGTTAGTGTAACGTCATCACGTGACGGGTCTGCAATTCCGTTATCTGGGATAGCCACCTGACATTTGCATTTTAGTGACCGCCAATAGCCCTACAACACGTGGAAGTAACAGAAACATGAACTCTTAGATAACAGAAATATGAATGCTATGGCCTCCTCCTAGTTGAAGCCAAGTGGAATGAATTCGCTTTGGAACTCTGCCAAGAAAAGCCAACCGTACTGCCAAAAAATTTGACTAGTTGTTATTGGCTCAGCCAACCGAATTTCACTCTAGTACATTGTATGTAAAATTTTTATTAATTTTATATTTTAATAATTATTATAAATTTTTTAAAATCACAACCGTATTGTATGTTCTACTGACTAAATGTACGTATCATCTACTACCACATGGTATGATGTATGATTGATGTAATGACTAGATTCAAAGCACAAGATTTTATACCAACAACAATGAAATCATTGACATTTGAGAGGGGAAAAATGATGGGTGTAAAAGTAGGGAGAGTAATGACTTAATGGATGGAAGTAACTACTAGTAGTCGTACAAGAAGGAATTGGATAAGGGAAATTGATACTCCATCTTATCCTTCCATGCTTTCTTCTTACTTGTTTTGGTGAAAGGTAAATTACAGACTTTCACGTCTTTCTTCTCGACAGCAAAGATTACATTGCACAATGCAATGAACCTTTCTCTCTTCTCTGTGAACTGCCCACCACCTTCATAAACTGACATTAAGGGCTCCGCGTTTCTTACACTTTCTCTTCTTCTTCTTCTTCTTTACTGTTGGGTAAAGATTGATATTGCATGGGCAATTTAACTTTTGGCTTGATGGGTAATTTACGATGTGAGAAGAGAAGAAGTGAAGATTTTTGAATTTCAAGGACAAAGCATGTCATTTAACTTTCCATATATGTTGCACATTGATCCAAAAATCTAGACATGAAGGACACGTTATGCTTGATGATATATGTTCTGTAACAATAAATCTAAAAAGTCAGCATGATGAATCGAAGCACCATGAAATTCCTTCCAAACTTGGTCTAAAGTCTGACGACTGCTGTTGCAGGCTAGATAACTGTTTCACATGTAATGATATATGTTCATGCATGGTTGATTGAGATATGCTTCCATTCTTGCTTTTACAAATTCTCTTATCTCTTTCTGCTTTTATGGGAAAGTTTGTAAGAATTGGACCAAACATACAGACGACATTCTCTCTTTCGTTGTGTCCGATGCTGTAATGAATTGAATTAGTTTCCTTGCTTGATCATGTCTTTGTTACAATAATGGCTGATGAAATTATTACATCGATCCTTTTCACGTGTGTAAATTCAGGAAGAAAGAGTGATGACAGAGAAAACTAATTTACCAGAAAACAAAAGAAGATACCATAATCAGCTCAAGACTGCCTGAAAATGATGTGGGATTTGGTCAAAAAAATCAAAAACCAGGCAATGGAAACGTATAACAAATGGCCATATACCAGAAAAGCAAGTGACAAATGATAACTTATCTCTCTAATAACCACAATCATCAACAACCAAGATTTTCTCTTGAATTCTAAGTTCATTTTTGGTCAAAAATATATAAATTTGTTATTTTCAACAATTAAATAAGAACATAAAACAACTCAAACCGAAAGGTGAGCATGCTTATGTATAATAATTGACAAATTAGGGTTGTGAATTGTCTGGACTAATTTGCAACATTTACAAAACTTCCAGATGCAGGTGATGGAAGAGTTTATGGGCTTGGACCCAGTCCACACACAACATAGTAGACAAAGACCAAATGCCCAAAACAAAATACTTTGTAAATTCATCAATCACGACCCCATGTCCATTTTCTCCGGTGGAAATCTTGCCATCGTGCATGAAATCAAATCTGAATGTTCTCATCGATGTGTCCTTTCAGACGAACCACACTTCGATCAGTTGATAGATAGGCAATGGAATGGACTTCCCTTACGACTAATTTGTCTCGTTGAACAAGCAACATCAATCCTGTAATCATGTCTACAATTTGTTTCTTAACCACCGATGATCCATCGTATTATTACATGCTAACAGTTCTTGATTGAAGTGACTTGTCTGGAATTGTCAATTTTGTCTCCTGTCTATTTCCATTCGATACAATTTAGAGAGGAGAAATATCATGAATATTAACCCTTCAATTTTCTTTTATATATATATATATATATATAATGAATATTGGTATTTTTTAAATACAAATTTGGTTACGCATTAATTTAATGAGCTAATTTACGCTAAATTCGTGTTCCATATAGTGTGAGTGCTCATATCTATATTTATATGGGATTAACGATATATATATTATTATATTTAAAATTTTTTTAATTATACAATTTAAAATTATTCTTAAAAGTATTTGAAATAAATAATAAAAGAATTTATTCAATTTTTTTTAAAAAATGATTAAACAAGTTAATCTTGATTGATTATTTGCTCTAAGCTTAATTAAGAATCGCTAATTAAAGATATGTATCTCTACATTATAATTTTGCTTCTTCCACATTATGATTTTATCTTCTGAAAATCACCATTCAAATGAATGAGAGAGGTACTAAAATATATGAGAAACTTATTATATTATTTTTATATTTATTTATTATATTTTGTTTTAAAATCAATTAAATATATTAATACTTAAAATAAATAAAAATCAAATGCACGATTTTGTTAAATAATATTTAAAACTATGATATAATTAATTATTCGACAACTCACAATTATCGTGTAATTAATATAATTATAATTAATTATTGCTATTTGTCAAGCATAATGAATTTAGTTTAATTGCTCAAATTTGGGTTGTTTAATGACCTAATTAATGACTCTATTTATATGATTTATATATATTTAAATTTATTTTTTAAAATAATTATTAAAATATTTAATAATACGTATAAATATTTTAAATATATTATTTAATTAAATTTGATAAGTACTTGTGTAGAGTCATCAGTGAATAAATAATTATGTTTTAATTAATTTTTTTATGATTGGTTTTGCCATTCTAATATTAATTTTAGTTAAAAGAATCTTATAATTAATAATATAAAAAAAATTTAACTAAGAATTTTAATAAAGCAATCTCAATAAAATAATTATAATAAATAATATAATCATATTGTTTATTATACAAAGTGTATATAAAAAATAATAATTAAAGATAATGATAGCCGCAAGAAGAATACAATTTCTAGATTTATCGCCGATCACATTATTTGGCAATTACAGAATTACCAGTACGACTGATTTATTATATCAATTATGATGATATGGTAAGATTATTCTATTACGTCAATTATGGCAGGATTAATTAATTAATTAATTAAAAGAGAAAATCACTTTTTATTAATAAAATTTTTAAAATAAGTTGATAAAAAAAATTAAATATTTTAATTAAAGAATAATTATCTCCCTACTTTGATCCTTAATCCTTGGCAGGTAATCACATCCACCAAGTAACAATTATTGATGCAATTAATTATGGCATGCCTAAGCATCATTAATTTTTCTTTATTAATAATTTATGACTCAAGTTTCGGTTGTTTAATGGCCTAAATGACTCTTGATTAAGTGCTTAGGTCATTGTAGAGCGAGCTGCATGTCTCAAGCCAATCTCTTCAAATGCACCTTGTTGTGGTTTGTGACATTAAATATTAGGAAATAAAATAATTTTTAAATATTTCAAATTTTTTTATAAAAAAAAACTATTTGAAATAATTTTAAAAATTAAAAAATTAATATTCATATAAATAATTGATGAGTCTATTATAGATTTATAATTGCTTTAGCCTTCAATAGTGGGGTTAATCTATAAAACTCTTCTTTGTTTAGGTCTCACTGTAGAGTGCATGAATTCAAATGCAACTATGAAATATTGACCGAAAATTCATTCTATATTTTTCGGTTTTTTTTTCTTTTTTATTGATAATTAAATTTCCCGAGATTACATCTAATAAATTAAAATTTTGCATTAAAATTCTAATACAAAATTTAAAACGTTTAATATAGAATTATTGAATTGTTCGATAATAAGTGTTTGTCGGAAGAGTGAGCAAATAGACAATTTATGTGGATGAATAAGGCAAGGTCAATTACAATGAAAAGTCATTAAATAGACAATTAAGACAATGTTGGACCATACACAAAGGTGGAGGTGTCATTAATCGAAGAAGAATTTAAGATGGGTGTCCCCATTACCGTCCTTGTTCATCTTTCATGAACCAATACAAAATTCAGATCCCATTTGGCTTTGCTCTTTCCTTTGTTCTTCACCACACACACTCACACAACACACAAACATTAAATTTTTTCTTTTATGAATTATGGGGACCCCCTTTTTTCTTTTCATGCTACAAATCAATGGAGATTGAAGATAACCTTCAAGAAAGGCTTAGAGCCCACCTCATTGAATTTGCTCGTAGGTGCCTTTTAGATCTCATTTTACCAATTTATCCCTTACTTTGCCTTTCGAATTAATCTATTAATATTGTAAGAAAATTCTTCAAAGCAAGTAAGCTTAGGTCGCAGTCACCACCATAAATTGTCAACTTTTCTTGGCAGCTAGTTAAAGCGCTAACTTTAATTTTGGATAAATTTTAAACCCCACATGTTCCTCGGAATTTTGAAGAAACGAATTTACGTATTTATTAGATTTCATAATTTCATATGATCAATATACTTTACAATATGATGTTAATACGTATTTAATTAATGAATTTTATAGACTTGTTAAATACAATATAAAAAATTATAAACTCTCAATCTTGTTTATACTAAAATTATAAAAATAAGTATGTAATTATTACAAAATTACGTGAACTTTTATTTTTTTAAAAAAATTATTTAAATATATAAATATGAAGATATTATTAAATTACAGTCACTCCATAATTATGCAATTAAAGTTAATGTCCGTGTAGGATTCTGTTTAGTAACCATACTTTTACATTATCTCTTCAATTATTTGCCAACTCTTAGAAGTTAGAACTATACAGCTAGCTCTAGAGCTCATTTAACTTCAGCTGGGACCAAAGTAGTCTATGAGACATTTATTAACAGTAAAATGAGGTAATATTTATGAAGACAGTCGAGCTCTTATGCACTCATAGTCGGCTGCATAAACCCTTTGCTCAGCACTTTGCAATGATATATCGAACAGTCTTGTCATTGCTAGATTTTGTTTTCCCTCATTGTTGGTATCATTGGGGAGGTTTTTTTTGTTTTTTTTTCCAAATTCATTTCTCAAATTAAGTATTGAAATGTGAAAATCATTGAAAGTGTGACATTTTTGTCATCTGCATGCCAAAAATGGCCATTAATTACAGTGAATTATCGGCGTCGGTACCGACTAAAAGTGATGTAAATTTGCAAGATGATTGATTTATAAGTGTGTGAACTCAGATCGTGCACACAATAAATTTCCCTCGTGGGTTCGTTTCTACTGATCAAAGATTACGGCCACAGGATAGCAGTAATGGTATGAAATTGTGACAAGTTGGCCAGAAGAAACTCGGTCATAGCCAATCCAATCCAAAACCTAACACAGTATGTGACTGAACTGTTGTGGCTAGCTACTGTTGCTGCTGCATACGATAGAGTATGGACATGGGGTTGGTTTTGTCAGATAAATCATTTCGCCGAAAGAAAAACTACTCGAAAATGAATTAATTTACTACTCCTCATAGCTAGCTAGGGTTTGCTAGATAAGAAATTTAAGATACTATGCCATCTAAGCACAAACTGCTTAGGTCTCTGTCTAGATTATACAAGTTTCTTTAAGTGAAGTAAACAGTTTGGTGATCGACCACACTGTTTGAGAACCTGAATTCAAGCAAAATTAAATAATTATCCAAGATATGTAGCGAATGTGACACTTGTGTATACATCTATATTATGAGGCTGAAGTTTCAGATAATTAATCTCAAATTATAATTAAGTTTGTGTGTTTGGTGATCATCACATTTCAATATTATAACTATTTTTACAATGATACTTTATGCTAATGTCACACATCATCAACGAAAGCTCTTTGCACAAATGAAGAAATATTTACGGTCAACCCCACATATCTGCATGGTGAAGCAGTAAAATTTTGAAAGGGACTTGAACAGTATTATTATTTGTATGCCTTGTCTTGAGGGAGAGGAAAGGAAAGCAAACAAAATTACTTTAAAATCCTTGTACCTTGGTTGCCCTAGGATTGCTAGTATACATTCATAATATCTTGCATCTCATTAGGTAAATTTTAAAATTATTAATATAAAATTATAAAAAATAATTAAGGTAAATTGTAAAATATTTAACAAAAATATTTAAAATATGCAAAATTTAGAAATAAATAATTTAAGAATTAAAAAATTTAGGCCAGAAGAAAAAGGGTATTTCTGTCATTTGAAATTGTATTTCTGTCACTTGAAATTCTGGAATATAAAACTCTGACAAAATTAATTTCTTTATGTCATTTATTGGTCCTTTTCTTCTGTCCCATCTCTCTTTATTTATAAACTCTGACGAAGCCTTCTCTTTCATCTTCTCACTTCATTACAAGTTTCTTTTATTTCTGTGTGTTTTATATATATATATATAGAGAGAGAGAGAGAGAGCAGAGCAGGAAATTCAGATTTCTGCTTAGCTTTCTCTGCTAAATCAGTAATAATCTAAAAGAGCAAATGGGTCGGTCCCCGTGTTGTGACAAAGTTGGGTTGAAGAAAGGACCGTGGACACCTGAGGAAGATCAGAAACTCCTGGCTTACATTGAAGAACATGGCCATGGAAGCTGGCGCGCTTTGCCCGCAAAAGCTGGTGAAGTTTAGTTAACAATTTTTCATTTCTTATGTACCTTTTGAGAACGTTTTCGTCTCTAAATTTGCTTTTGTGTGTTCTGATTTATAGGTCTTCAGAGATGTGGAAAAAGTTGCAGACTTCGATGGACGAATTATCTAAGACCTGATATTAAGAGAGGAAAGTTCAGTTTACAAGAAGAACAAACCATCATTCAACTCCATGCACTTTTAGGAAACAGGTCTTTTTTATTTTTTCCTGGCTATGGGCATCAGTCTAAGTGTCATTGTGACTGTCAACATTAATTTCAACAGTAGATTTCTTCTGTTTTACAGGTTTTAGTTTCCCAAATTCAAACTTTCTTTGCTCTGATCCGACTGATCTTGAAAACTTTCTATTCTTGTGACCAAAATTGATTGATCAACAGGCATATATATATATATATATATATATATATATATTCGAACCATTTGTTATTTTTCAAATAAATGCCAAAGGAAACATGACAGAGAAAGAAAATCATTCTGTTTCCTTGTTCACAATCTGCAATCCTCGTTGAAGTGGGACTTTTTGTCTGTAGATGCTTACAGCTTTGAAAATTATTGGTTTGTTGTTTGATTTTTTCTAGGGTTTTGTATTATGTTTTTTGATCTTGCTGTTGTCGTCTTGTTCTCAGGTGGTCGGCCATAGCTACTCACTTGCCAAAGAGAACAGATAATGAAATAAAAAACTACTGGAACACGCATCTGAAGAAACGGCTAGCGAAAATGGGAATCGATCCAGTCACCCACAAGCCGAAAAACGATGCTTTGCTTTCCAGCGGCGACGGTCAATCCAAGAATGCTGCAAATCTCAGCCACATGGCTCAGTGGGAAAGCGCCAGGCTCGAAGCAGAAGCTAGACTCGTCCGAGAATCAAAGCTTCGTTCACATTCATTTCATCAACATCAGCAGCAGCCAACCACTGGATTTCCTCCTCCTCCCACTTCATCTGCTGCATCAGCTTCCGCTTCTGCTTCAACTTCAGCTTCTCCTAGTTTTTTGCACAAATCAGCTGCTTGGACAACCACTGGAATCGGCAATGATCTCGAATCTCCGACTTCTACACTTGCTTTCTCTGAGAATAATGCGCCGCCGATTATGAATAGTGGAAATATTGGAGGGAATTCCATTCCGATGATAGAATTTGTCGGCACTTCTGGCTCATCCGAGGCCGGAATTATCAAAGAAGAAGGCGAGCAGCAAGATTGGAAAGGCATCGGAAGTTCAATAAATCTGTCTGAATACAGAGAAGGTATTGAACATTCTTTGTCTTTCACGTCGAGTCTACACGACATGACAATTTCCATGCAAGGACCATGGACTCCTGAATCTTTAAGGGCTAATGGTAATGTTAATGTTGGTAATGCAATGGAGGAAGGATTCACTAACCTCTTGCTTAATGATTCCATCGACCGGCCGAGCTTGTCGGACAGTGGCAAAGACTCAGAAAAAAGCGGCGGCGGCGGTAGTGACGATAGTGGCAGTGATTACTACCAAGATAATAAGAATTATTGGAACAGCATTCTTAATTTGGTGAATTCTTCTCCATCTAACTCACCACTGTTCTAATAAGAGAGTTAAATTAAACCAACTTTTAATTAATTTGAACTTATTGTTGTAAAGTGATGCATGTCATGCAGCAACACAGCAGCAAGTGAGGTGACGCCAAATTCGAAGACCCAGCCTTCATTAAATTCTTTTCAGTTGCTGAAAACACCATTGGGAATGTCTCTGCTGCCAAACAAGTTTGATTTGTTGCTTCCACAAGTTTAGATACATCAATCAATCACTTAATAATTATTAAGTGTGAAAAGCCTTGTTGTATTATTATCTCTCTCTCTCTCTCTCTCTCTCTCTCTCTCATTATACAGTTCTGCTTGCAATCAATTTCTCATCACTGATCAGTCTATAAGCAGCTAAGTCTCTCTCTTTTTTCTTCTTAGATCTTGATTATGGGTTGGTTGAAACTGGCGTGGACCAATGGAAGAAATTGATTCCAAAGAGGAGTGTATGAACTAGCTTGTGATTGATCAATGATCATGAGTGTTACTACAAAGTAATTTTCGGTGAATTTAAGACTTCATATATATATATAGAGAGAGAGAGAAGTCCAATAAGAGATGTATGTATGATCTACTTTAATGCTGTTGGTTTCATGTCACATTCTGCAACCAAGCTCGCAAGATCTCTGAAATCTGAATTTATTTTAATCTTTTTTTTTAAAATTATATTCGGATCAAAAGGATACCCTGATGAAGCAGGAAAAGAACAATCAATTTGCTGTAAAGCAGCAGCTATATTATTCCCAATGACCCATTCTTCTCTTTCAATTGGTGTAGCAGCAGTGACCCAGATCGAAATTAATGCATTGGTGATAACTGTTCACTTAATTTTCAAGTAAACAACAACTTGTGAATGCAAAGGTATACACTGTATATAGGACGTAGATACAATATATACATACACAATGGACCAGCTTAAAAATTAGATTACGACTGCTAGTTTCGTATGCCCTAACAATACTTCTGGTTAGCCATTTCTTTACAGGTTCAACTATGGCTTCACAGTACAATTTTAAAATCTCTCCATGCCAAGAACTTAATTTGCTTAACACGTAAATGCTCCAAATACATGTATTTTCTGCGTAGCTATCGCGACATTGATGGGTTCGACAGTGATTTGATTTGACTGCTGATGATAATTGCTAGCTGTTCTCGTGTGCCCGCGCTTATGTATGCCTCTCGATCGAAGACCTTAGCTCAGTATTCGACGAAATATTTACCCTCGATTAATCAATACAATGTGCTTGTATTCTAACATGGTTGTTGAGCTTCTATTTATATGTTCATTTAATTCCTTTTTTTCATGTATAATTGAATTCATTATAATCTCTCGACCACCCAAAACATATGGCAATGTATGAATATGTATGATCAGTATTTGGTAGCTAGCTTGTAATTTTCATTGATTATGAAGGCTACATGCATGTTATGTACGTAGGGCATGAAATATCGGTTGATAAAATCGACCTTCCATACATGCAAACCTTAGGATGAGACATAGCTTGACCAAATTTTGCATATATATGAATAACAACTACTGTAGGGATTAAATGATGGTACTTTTGCGTAGCATTCATCATACATAAAATAAGTGCATGGGTCAACAAGTAGAAACACTAGCTCTTTATTTTGCCTGCAATTTATGAATAGGGTTCCCATGATTGATCATAGCTTGACTTCAATTAATCTTCAGTTAAAAACAAGTTTGTATATAACATTTTCCTGGAAGAATAAAAAATCACGAATTCGAGTAATTTTACAGAATAATTAAATAACATGTAGATGTATAGTAATATATAAAAATTTTTAATCATTTTTGTATAAAAATATTTAAAGATAAGTGATATGAACAATTAATCGTGATTTTTAAATTATTTCATTATTTAACTTATGATTAAGTTAGATATCATTCATACTTAAATTTTTTTTTAAATAACAATTAAGTTTTATTTATCGAATCTATGAATTTTCTTTAAGTGATCAGTTAGTAACTTTTTGCTCCAACAAGGTTTTCATCAATGAACAATTAACACATTAAACCCACCACATTTCAGCTTTGAAAAATTTAGTGAGAATGTAAAGAGTAGACACCGATGAATGCCACCATGCTTTAATGGTTCGAACCAAAATTAACTCTCATGGAACATGCATGCGAATGCAGATGCAGATGCAGATGAAGATGCAGAAGAAGTCTATAATCTCACGAATTGTATATTAAATTCTAATTGCAGATCAATTAATAACATATAAACCAATAACTTAAAAAGAAAAGATAAGAGTGTTGTTTTCCCATTAAATGAATGAACGATGAAGCCAGCTGTGTTGATGGTGTTGAGGGCAAACGTTGAAATTTTGGTCACAGAGAGAAATCAAAAGGTTTATGGTTATGGTATTCTGAATCTTCTGTCATAATCCTCATAATTTCTTTTAAACACATTTCTTTTTTTATAATAACATATATATATATAACTAAGTTTTTTTTTAAAAAAGAATCAGAAATACAGAAAAATCATTTTTACTTGTCAAGTATGATCCACTGAATATATAACCGAGATCATTAAAAAACGAGCAGAATGGTAGTAAAAACTTAATAATTACAGCAAAAAAGTTAATAAAAAAAAGATTACATTTAAACATAACAGAATGTAGTGTAAAAGAAAGAAAAATGGAAGGAATTGTGTGTGTTCGTGGGACATTTATTTCAGCAAATAATGAACGCCACATGGATCATAAATTTCATCGACTGAGGCCAACTGTGCTTATTTAATGATCTTTGCCCGCTTTGCTTTCTCTCTTTTCTCTTGCATTTATGTATATACGCTTGTACACCAAGATGCCATAGATGCATACGATGCATGTATGAGGTATATATACAGTTAGGGTTACAATTATATAAGTGAAGGTGTCTGCAACTGCAACTTTTGTACCTAGTTTTCTCTGAATGCTCCTTCTCAGTCTCATTCATGTGAAATTAAATGAAAATACTTAATGAACGTAATGCCATAAATGCCAAAGTAAAAACCCATCAATGTAAAAGAAAGTTATGATATAATCCATGCATACCAGTCTGTACTTGGGAAAGCAGCAGCAGCACTGTTCATTGCCAAGAAATTGAATTCAAATTCGAAGTCTTGTTTAATTAGCGTTTCAATTAACTAACGGCTAATACACTTTAATTTCAAAGCAGTAACTCAAAGGATCTTTGAAAATTGACTCTCTGCCGACTACCAAGTCCATAAATAATCAAACCCAATGGACTTTGTTTTGTATACGGGAAAAATGGCTGACACACAAGTTCAAACAGAAGTAATGGTGCCACTGAAAGATGCATTGAATCTCGATTAATAATTGTGTAGGAACGACGGATAAGTTGAGTTAGTGTGACCACTTCATCAAAAATACAATATTTTCAATGCATTCATCAGTCAATGAATTTATTGTGTTCATGGTGTATGTATTAATCTTTTACATTACCTATGGTGCACAATTTAACAAGATGTGGCATGTTGCCTGCCTATCAAATATATTTATAAATTTTAATTTGATTCTTGCCATCCCCTTTTTAAAATCGATGAGAATTGAGAACCC
This sequence comes from Xylocarpus granatum, assembly GCA_019650275.1. Lineage (NCBI taxonomy): Eukaryota > Viridiplantae > Streptophyta > Magnoliopsida > Sapindales > Meliaceae > Xylocarpus > Xylocarpus granatum. The sequence continues at coordinate 63,569 of BNST01000046.1, read as the reverse complement.
AATTTCCAATCCCATAAATGGAAGCTCCAGGGCCTCTGGCTAAGCCTATGCTGCTAAAATTCATTAGAAAATTAAAAGAAATAAAATAAAATAAACCAATAAGTAGGTAAACACTAGCACAATCAACAAGAAGAGACAACTGAATGAGATCAACCAAACAAAATTATATATTTAATACAAAATATGATTGAGACCATGAACTGAAGCCTTGTAATAATTTATACAACTATCTTGATAACTAAATTAATAGGTATTAGTGGCAATTGCATGTGTAATTCCCTGTCCCAATCCACTTAGAAAATCTGATACTTAACTTATTAATCAAGTGTTATAATTTATTATTAATTTGTTTTAAATAATTTGTAATTTATGTTAGAAATAAGATTAAATTTTAGTAATCAATAAAATATGAAAAAAAAAGTTTTTTTTTCCTTAAAATTTATTGTTTTCTTCTTTGTTTTTTTTTGTAATTTTTTATTTTGTTTAATAATTTTTAATTTATTGACATTTTTTTTAAAATTTTGTTTTTTTTTGTTTGTTGTGGCTCAGTAGCTTGCCATGCGAACACTGAATTGACTGAGAGATCGGCACCGTTTCTTCTTTTACACTTGGGTGGCCCGGACACCATCCCTGCTTATTCCTTGGAAGACAATGATCTCTGGTTGCGGCAATTGCTGTCCAAACGATAATTGCTTTTTATGTCTTTCTCATGGCTTGGACAGGTTCCCGACTTGCAATTCTACTCATTCTCGTGCTTTGTGCAGGGCCGCTCAAGTATGGAGAAAGAACTTGGGTGGTTCTCAGATCAGCAAGCAATGAAAAACTAAAGAGAATCCATGTTCTTCAGTACTACTCATTGTCAAATTTCCAGTGACAACCTTGACTTGTTTCGTAGAGAAAACGAAGCTAAGAATAACGAGGGATGCATAGCCAGGCCAGAAATAATTCCTGAGGTTCGGCCACTGGTAGATATCTCAATCTTTTGTAATTACAACGATTCCATATCTGCTAAAGATAAATTATGTACAGCCTATGGATTAGTAGAAGCAACAACTGAGCTCTTTTCTTAGATGCTACACTCAGCCCTAGAGATATATAGGGAGAGTAGCAAATCTGTTTTCAGAAATCTCTCTTTCGAAAATGCTTTCCATGTAATTGAAATGGAGCTTGGATTGATGTACGATTTGCTTCACACCAAGGCACCACTGCTCTGTCTGTACTCATCGGGGCATGATCATGCGCCTTCTTAATTTCTCAATCACTTGTCTTGTGTTGGTGCTCTTCGCAAAAGCATTCAAAGATATATGTTTCCATAGGGTTCGTAACGCCTGGTGTGGGTATTATTCCTGAGAAATATTCAGCCTTGTTACTGCTCTTTTCAGATCAATTTTCTGTTACGTTAAGTTGGCATAATTATTTTCCATCAATACCTAGTCAGAATCTAATCACATAAGAACCGTCGGCTCAGTTTCCTGAACTTCTCCAGAGTCCTGCCTGGCCACTAAATCCTGAAGAGCTTAACCATTTATAAAAGGCTAGAAAAGCATTGTTATGTAGATTGTGAAAAAGTCCACAACAATCTGAAAGATTTTATCTTCCAATACCTGGAGGACAAAGCTGCGGAAACAAATAAAGTTCCTACTGCCAAAGGAGAAGAACATGAATTGATTGATGAAGCACCAAAACTGAGGAAGACATCAGAAGAAGCATTCCATTCTGACACATTGTTAGGGAAATTCATTGCTACTTGGATCGAGGACAAGAAGGAAGTAACAAGCCAGATCAATTTAGTGAAAACTTTGGAATCTGGGAGTTGATCAAACAACTTTCTGGATACATGTTCTATCTTCTAGTCGTGCATCCTTCCGTATCATCAGTGGGAGTGAATCAGAATAGCCTTCGCATCTCAGGCTGCCGATGTATTAAAAACACGAGATTATTTCTCCGATGAATACGATGCATGCGTAAAATTAAGACCAGGTGTTCATGTATGTATACTTAATGTGTGTGTATGTGCACTGAAAACATGTTAACATTCGAACGTCATGTCGCATTAATGGAGCAAAGGAATTGGGAAGCATATGGTTGAAAATTCAAGTTGGTTACATGCATTGCTTCAATGTCGACGTAAACAAAGCTGGCTAAAAATTTTACAAATGTCGTGGACATTAATTGAAACTTAAAGCGTGTGAAGCAGCTTTACTTGCCTGGGCATAGATACAGAATCATAGAAAACAAAAACAATGTAATGGGATTACTGGCAGCAGAAACATGTTGCAAGTTGAAGCCGCGAAGCGGCTCCCGGCATCCCCGTCTGCCATTGAGAAGAGATTAGGCAATGCCTAACCCATGGATACATCCAATGAACACAGTGCTTCGTTACTCGTGCAGATTTCAGTATTAATATCTACTTTATTGTTTATGTCATCTTCTTACACAGAACCGAATATAAAATATTCCCAATTTCAACCCAAGAAGACGAGGAAATCCTTATGACTCTAAACAGAGACGAAGGGTCAAGAAATAATTGAATGTTGGATGGCCATTCGTAGTGGGTGTGATGTGATTAATAAAATTTTATTTTACAAAAGTTGTTGGCAAAACCTAGGAATTATGAAGAAATGATTTAGACACAGGCAAAATTAGTATTGATAACAAGATTATTATGAGATTAACAGTACAACAATTAACAACCACTGAGGATTTATGGAATGAATCCCGTGTGTTTTCAGGCCATGGAAAGCCAAATTTGAAGATGAATGCAAGCAGAATAATTGAAGTCCAGATTCTCCGATTCAATGAACAATACAAATGAAGACAAATTTTCAAAGCATGAGACATGCAATACTACAAGTCCACTGAATGCCATTATAGGCCAGCCAAACTACAAATAATACACCACAGTTGGGCTTCTTGCCTCATAGAGCAATGAAGATACTACGTATGATTATAATTTTGCAAGAAATCAAAAGGCTTGCTTTCTTCTGCTAATTGAAAGACAAATGCAAAAATAATGTGGGGGCTAAAGCAAAGTAGTCCTCTTTATGTGACATTATGAAAGAAATCATCAAGAGATTCCTGAAATTCTTGTACTGTCTTTGCTTTTTAGAGATTTTTAGGAACAAGTATATCTAAAGTTCTAAAAGTACTTGATAAAAAAGCAGCTTGGGAAAAAGCGAAAAGCAGGGAAAAAAAAATCTAATTCAACGTACATCAGAATCCACTGGGATCCAAAGCCAACTCTGCTCTCCACTACCGAGCTGTCAAAAGGCAAATCCATGAACATGAAGTATATTGTTTTAACATGGACCAGAACCCAAAAGAACAGTAAAATTACAAGGATAAAAGAACAACCATTGGCCCAAAAACCTTCGTATTAATGATTCTAAAAGATCAGAATATTGTCAACAAAGCATGTGATAGTGTTCGGTAGCATAAAATTTATAGCATTCAAAATTGGGACCATGTCTAGTGAGGCAGGAGGGTTGCCATTTCTCTGCCGACTCTCAACACATACTATCCTTATGAACACGGTCACGCCCATAGATAAACTTCACCTCCAAACTGAAACCCTAAAATGGAAACAAACCCTAGATAGACACATACACTTGTATCAATTATTGTTCAACCATGTGAGCTCTTGCTTATATTTTGGTTGTTACCAAAAGTTCTTCGATCTTATAAAATTTGTGTATCAACTTGCCAGAAATTGGGTTACGGAGTTGGAAGAGTGTCTTGTGAAAACACTCGAGGGAACTCCTGAAAATGGAGAGAGATCCACAGAAGATGAAGTTTAGGGAGCAATCTGAAGTTTTATGGCCTAAAACCGTGTGTCCGCCTTGCTTAGTTATGCAAAGAGCCTCTCACCACCACACATTTCTATTAATTTTGCCATCTTTGTTACTATGTTAATTATACCGCGTAATCTGACCGAAGTTAGTCTAAGCTCGCTCTTAATTATACCGCGTCGAATGAGCAATCGCATACTCCTTCGTCGTACCATCCGGTCTTCTACCGCCAACCTGTCGCCACGTCATTCACCAACCCCACCATTTTACTCTGAAGCCCAACCCTGGTTAAAAACTAACTTCAACTAAACGACAACGGAGCGCGCATTTTAAAAGAAGGAAACCTCAGCCTTTACTTTCCTTCAGATTTCATTTCAGGGTGAGGAGAAAGAAGGCAGAGGGAGCCACCGTTTGCGACGTCGTAATGGCAGTCTCCTCGTGTTCGAGTCCTAAGCTTTTGTCGATTTCCTCTTTCGAGTGCCGCTCTGATCCCGATTCCTCCGGCGGTTCGGCGCGATTCGATAAGCCTAGGATCTCCGCCAGAGTTGTGGGAACGTCGACGACGGCGTCGTTTAGCGGCGTGTCGTCTCTGATCTTCAGGTTTCCTCCCAACTTCGTGCGACAGCTGAGCACCAAGGCGAGGAGGAACTGCAGCAACATCGGCGTGGCGCAAGTCGTGGCGGCTTCGTGGTCTAACAGCTCGGGTTCCTGCTCTAACTCGGCGGCTGCGGCGGCTTCAGGATCAGCCGCCGCCTCCGCCATCCCAGCCCCCACTGCTCCGGTTGAGATTACGACCGACGATGACGTGGCGGAGGTTGACGGATTGAATGTACAGCTGGAGGCCCTCGCTGATTTGGAGAAAACGGCCTCGTTTTTGAGCTCCGATGGAAGCCTTGCAATTCATGCTGGTACTTCTTAATGTTTATTTTATTTTATTCTTTCTGTTTTATGTGTCTATTATTCGTGTTTTCAGATATCACTTGTGGGCAATAATCAATGGTGGATATTATTTGAGAGGGAAATCTTATATTTTGAAATTTTTGGATCTTCCATAAGAAACTGAAGCTGAAGAACATAACTGATTATAGTTTGTTCGGTAATTGATTAATTGGAATTATGTTTTTTGTTTAGCTAATGATTGAATTTGTGACATTTTGGTGGTTGCTTATTTTAGGTGAAAGATTAGGTCGCGGTATTGTAACCGATGCAATTACTACTCCGGTTGTGAATACTTCCGCCTACTTCTTTAAGAAAACTGCGGAGCTTATTGATTTCAAGGTATGCACTATGCTGACATAAATATTGTGTCATTTATAATTTCATGCCTGAGGAATTGGGATTAGTGATTAATGCTTCTATGGTCTTGTGGCAGGAGAAGCGCCGCGCAAGTTTTGAATATGGGAGGTATGGAAACCCGACAACAGTTGTCTTAGAGGAGAAAATAAGGTATGACCATTTGTTCTTTGATCGAAGAAAAGACAAAGTTGGATACTCTTTGGCTTTGATGCGTTTTTGAGATTTCTAATGTTGTCTTGTTGCTATCTTCGATTCAGTGCACTTGAGGGGGCTGAATCTACTGTGATTATGGCATCTGGAATGTGTGCTAGCACAGTCTTGTTGATGGCACTGGTTCCAGCTGGTGGCCATATTGTGACAACCACCGATTGCTACAGGAAGACTAGGATTTTCATTGAGACTATTCTTCCAAAAATGGGGATCACGGTGTGGATTCATTTAATACGATTGTTTTAGATGCGTTTGCTTTATGTCGTTGACGATGTAAAATATTTTCTAGATCATTGGTATTTTTGTGGGGCATTGGTAGAAATTTTCTGGGGTTCAACTGATATTTCTGATTCGTCTGATATGCAGGCTACAGTTATTGACCCTGCAGATATGGAAGGCTTGGAGTCAGCACTGAACAACAACAAAGTAGTATAGAAACGTTTAGCTTATTTTTGTTTTTTTCTAATTAATGTTATTTTTTATTTACTTGGAAAATGAGTTATTTTTTATTTACTTGGAAAATGAGTTGCTATCCTAAGTTGAGTGGCATGGTAATTTCTTGCAGGTTTCACTTTTCTTCACTGAGTCTCCAACCAACCCATTCCTAAGGTGTGTTGACATCAAGCTGGTCTCAGATCTTTGCCACAGCAAAGGAGCACTAGTTTGCATTGATGGTACCTTTGCCACCCCTCTCAACCAGAAGGCTCTCAGCCTTGGTGCTGATCTTGTCCTGCACTCTGCAACAAAATTCATTGGAGGCCACAATGATGTGAGTTAGTTTTCACTGGTCAATTAGTTTTCATTGGTCAATTCTACTGGTTGAAAAGATTGCTTACAACCAGTCTGTCAAACCTTCAGTAACTTGAGCGCTAAACCAGCTAATATTTTTGTTCAGGTCCTTGGAGGCTGCATTAGTGGTTCAGAGAAGTTGGTTACACAAATTCGTAATTTGCACCATGTTTTGGGTGGTGCTCTCAACCCAGTGAGTGATCTGTTCTAATCAGACTTCTTGGTGCATTATTGTTTAGATTGATCGTATTTATTTTGTATTGGACTAAGAAAGGGTTTTAAGTTGGTATATGTTTGGAACTAGTGCACTTCCTTATTTTGGATGGTGTTTCAAATGTGCTGCTTACTTGCTTTTTGAGGATTTTTGGCTTTACCTTTTCTTCATTGAAACTTCCATGCAACAATAATCTTGATTGTACTTCAACATTGACAGAATGCTGCTTATCTGTTCATTCGAGGCATGAAGACACTGCATCTTCGTGTACAGCAACAGAATTCAACTGCATTGAGGATGGCCAAGATTTTAGAGGCACATCCTAAGGTAAGTTCCCCCCAACTCAAATTTCTTCCATTTTATCTAATGGCACCTCAGTCTGGGTGGCAAAAGATAGAAACCACGTTGCATGATGCAATTTTCTTTCAAAACGTGAGTAATGACCTAGTCTATAAAGCTTTAAAGGCTTCTTTGGGATTATGGTGACTACACCTAGCTTTGAAAGTAAAGCTAATGATGGTTTTGGTACCATCAACTTCTAGTGGGACTTATTTTTACATTTGATATTTAATAATTATCTCACAATAGCCGTGGCTTAAAAGCCACAACCGCCACTTGACCTGGTAAATCTTACTAAGATAGCTGAATGTGCAGCTGATAGAGGTGTTAAGCAACATAATTATTATCCAATTGTACTGTATAACTTACTATTGATGATGAGATTGTAAATGGGAATAGCATAATCACAGAATTCATATTTCCCCTTGATTATGAGATTGTATACATGCATAACTTAAGATCAATGATGAGATTGCATATGTGTATTTCCCGGTATCATTTGCGTTGCAAGCGCTCATGTAATACAATTGACAGGTGAAGCGTGTTCACTATCCCGGATTGACAAGTCATCCTGAGCATCACATTGCCACAAAGCAAATGGCTGGTTTTGGTGGTGTGGTCAGTTTTGAGGTGAGTTTTTCTATCCTTTTGCCTCACACTACATGCAACTGAAAGAAACAAATAGTATGTCAACTCCTTTAATTAACTGGTTGCTGGTGAGTTGTTTTATTTTTTGTCACTTAGGCACCTTATATTTTAATATGTTTTGGGAATTTTTATTTTACTGTTTGTAATTAATGCAGGTTGAAGGTGACTTAATGACCACCATAAAGTTTATTGATGCTTTGAAAATCCCATACATTGCCCCATCCTTTGGTGGGTGTGAGAGCATCGTGGATCAGCCAGCTATAATGTCTTATTGGTATGCCATCAACTTTCTTTTTTAACACAATCAATCTATCTAAACTAGACAGTGACCTCTGACTCATTCCAATCGTTAGATGCATTTTGTAATGCCCATGTCATCACCTACCAACAATGAATGTACTCCAGTGAACATAACAGCAATGTAAAACCTCATGTTGCTTTGGCAGAAACTTAAGAAATTATTTTGCTTTTTAATAGATAACTACAATTATAATTCTGTTTGCTGGCTTTGCAAATGGTAACAGGGATCTTAGCCAGGCAGATAGGCTGAAGTATGGGATTATGGATAACTTGGTTCGATTTAGCTTTGGAGTTGAAGACTTTGAAGACTTGAAGACTGACGTACTTCAGGCCCTGGAGGCCATTTAAGGGACGTGTGCCACCTTCCGCAATTTTCCTTTTTGCTTTTTCCCCAACCTGCATTTTATTTCAAATGGGAACCTGCATTTTCTTTAAAATGGGTTTAAGTCTTTGATCACCGGACTTTCTATAGTTGCAATTAGGAAATGTTGCTGTGTTGTCATGTTGCAGTTCTCGGATCATTACCGCAATGAATAAGTGGTTGATCTCATTAATAATTTGGAAACCTCATCTGAAATGTTTCTCCCTGGGTTTAATTTTGGTGTTGTGGAGTTTTACCCACCCAAAGCAGATTCTTACACTCAACCTTACGGCTTCTAGTTTAAACTTTCAAAGGCGGCCACAATGTAACTGAGAGCTGGTAGTAATACTGAAAGACGGGCATAAAAAAAAATGGGGAGAGATTAATGTACGTGCGTGGTATTAAAAGTATTCAAAAATAATTAATAGAAAATTTAAAATAATTTATAAAAATAATTTAAAATATAAAATAATAAATTTTAAATACTTAAATATTTAATAAAAATACTCTAAACACCAGTTAGAAAGAAAAAAATCACCTCACGCTTATCTGACAGTCCTGTGACGGGGAAAAGGTGAAAGTAAGGCGACAAACAAGTTCGGTCATATCACAAAACGTAAGATACCAAAGGACAAATGGAATATGACGGTGACAAATCTCATTCTCGTGCAAAACCCAAGCAAAATCTTCTCTTCCCTCTCTCTCTCTCTACACTTTTAATCCTACACTCCCTTCCGAAAGATTCCAGGTCTCTTCCTTCTCTCCACCCCTTTTGGATTCTTCCGTTTTCTCTCTAAATCATCACAGTGATCATCTATTATCATCTTATATATTTTCTTTTCTTGTTGAGAAAAAATGGATAATTGAGGAGGATGAAATTTGGCAAGGAATACAGGACCCACCTGGAGGAGACTCTGCCGGACTGGAGAGGCAACTTCCTCTGTTACAGGCCCCTGAAAATGCTCCTCAAACACTTTCCTACCCCTGACTTTCAATCCCATCTTCAACGGTCGCCCGCCACGGTGAGGGCGACGCAGGATGATGATATCATCCTCGGCCGGAGAACAGTGGCAGGCTTTCCTTGTTTCAACTGCATTGTTGGTTTGTGGGAATTCTCAATGCAGAGCTGGAAAAGTTTAATGATTTTTACGTTGACAAGGAGGAAAATTTCGTCATCCGGTTTCAGGTCCTTTTCGTTTACCATTCATTCACTCTTTCAAAAGCTACATTTTTTAAGATTTAGTTTGTCTTGGAATGACTAGCAGTCAATGGTCTTATAAAGGAGAAATTTTTCAGGGAAGGGAGAAATTTTTCATTAGAAAGTAGAGATTTTTTTTTCCAGTAGTATGATTGAATCATACATTATTAGTTATTGTGATTTCTAGGTTCTATGCGGATCCCACGAGATGCTGAAATCACAATCCCACGAGACAACTTTTAGGACAGGTGTCATACATTCTATATATTGAATAAGGTAATTAATTGATGAGATTCATGTTACAGGTGAGGCTTTCTCATTAGTTCTTTTAATAAAGACGAAGGACTACTCAACCTCAGAATACTACGAAAAGAAGAGGGAATGTTTGATGTCGCTGATGTTAGGAGTTGAACAGTTAGTACCCCTTTTGTTTTTGAAGACTGAATTGGCTTGCTAATAGGGTAGATTCGATCTACTGTTCGATTTGTGAAAGTCTATTGAATTTAGGCAGAAATTATATAAGTTCGTTGCGAGTTAAGATGTTGAAGGGTAGTTCAAGAACGATATGTCTTAACAAATGGGTATTTGGCTGCAGTGACACTTGTTAGATGAATACATGGTCAAGGAAAAAGATAATCAGAAAAGAATTCATCTAGAAGGAAAATGTGTTTGGGAGTAGTGTGATTTAGGTTGAAGGTGCTAAATTGGCAATCTAAAGGTTGGTAATGACTTCTGTTGTCAATGTAGCTAAGTGCTGGGTCTAATTTGTTTTTGGTTCTATGAGAATTTCTGAATAAGAGTTCAATGTCCATGATCAGGTCGCATGTTGTTCTTGTTCTTCATATTGACTGGGATACTGTTGGAATCAACTGCCTAGTGGATTTTCTTGTTTTTTAAGTTCATTCATAGATTTAGCTATCTCAAAGAGAAAGTAATTATGGAATATTCTTGAAAGTGACAAAAGGACATTTATAATTATACCACTCTATTATTTTCACTGTGAAACCACTTAATTCTTCCCAACAGAATTAATAAATATATTTTGTTTCATTTGAACGCGTGATGATTGAAGCATAATAGTTATTCAATAGTCATGAATAAGATTACAATTTATCCACTCAATAAATAGCTAGGCAAAGAACAAGTTTTGATGCATGCAGGAATGATCTTGCCCTTCCAGCTAATTTATTTTGGACTTTGTTAGATATTTGTTATTTCCCATTTAATGCTTGAAATGTCTCATAGCTCTTTCCTGAAAAGTTTTAGGTATTGGTTATTAATTTCCTTGGTGAAACTGAATGCCTTTTCACTACGGAATTCTATGTATGATGCATTTTCATATTTAGGACAGCAATACGCCATGTAATGATGCTATCATGGCCCTTTTTATCATTTTTCTTTTTCTGAATAACAGGAGCTGAAGGGAAGAATTGAGTGAGTTAAAGAGAAAAGTGGCAGAGCTTTTACTTTTAGAAGTGAATCCAGTGAGGAATTGATTGATGGACATACGCTGAGGACTTTGTCACCATTCATGGGGAGATGGTGCTCCTTAAAAATTATAGCTCTCTAAATTTTGCAGGTACAGTAACTTCTTCATTTATGTGTTATATTTGACTGGCATTTGTAAGCACTTTGTTGCTTTGCGGATGGTGCAGACACTTGTCAGTTTCTGAAACTATTTCCACAGTTATGGTGGCACAGAGCTGGTAAAAATCTTGAAGAAGTCTGATAAAAGAACGGGGGGACTGTTGTGTCTACCTTTCATGCAATTTGCCCTTCATCAACCTATCTTTACTACAGAATCTCTGACCAGACTAGTCTTTAGTGTGAGGCAAATCTTGAACTTCTCTTTCCGTTAGAAGCGGAAGTCATTGAACTTACTAGTACCACCTCACCAGACCAATCAAAGCCCCAGACTAGTAATGCAGTAAATGTCTCACCCGGCACTTTGATCAACTCTTGGGGAAGAAACCTTTGATGTATATGGAAGCACACTTGCTGCAATGAAAGCCATAAAAGGCCTTCAAAAAGCTAGCTCCCCCTGCAATCCATTGTCGATTTCATCTGTATTCAAGAGTCAGGCTGATGAAGGCATTGGTGCTGTAACAGATGAAAACTCTGCTTTCAACTCTTCCGCCACATTGCAAAATGAAGAGGATGATCAAGAGGATACCCACTCTACATGACAGTATTGCTTTTTCTTCTTAGTTTCACTTTTATCCTTTTCTTTCCCCTGAAAGTTCCTTGTAACAAGTTGGAACTGAATATTGAATGAGAGGGACTCAACTGCATGTAAGCTGTTAAAGTTGATGAAATTTTCCTTTCAATCATTGATTTAAAGCTGTTAGTCTACTTGCATTCCATTTTTGAAGCAAAAAGATTTTGCATATGCATTGTTCTCCTGTTGCATCTCTATCTATCATATCAACTAAACTGATTAAACAAATCAAAAACAAAAAAATCACGAATGTGCATGCAGCAATTTGCTAGAACATCAATCTTTCATCTGTTTCAGGTCCATGCTGTTCATATACTTTCATCTTCATCATCATAGTTAAAAGGCAAAGGTACTGACTTAAATGCTCTATACTTGCCCACGTTGTTTAAGTGCTCATTCTCCAGCCTGTTCAATCAAAATCATCACTTTGTCAGCGCAAAATCGGCGCTCAGAATCCGAATTTGTTCTAATATCGAAAGCTTTTCTTTCATTTTCATGTGAGATTGTAGTCTGGTTCGTTTCACATGTTAACATTTTCTTTAACTCTAAAATTAGGATGGATTTTGTGCTATAGTCAACTATAGCTACCTGAAAAAATTCCAAATGCCTCGCCGGATAATCTCCAAGCTTGCAACTGCTGCAGTTACGGCTGTTCTATGCAGAAATGGAGCTTCTCTGAACCCTAACACTGACTGCATCCAAGCAAGTCTGAGCAAGATGTTCAAGACCTGCGATTCAGCCAAATTTTGATTGTTCATTAGGAAGGCAGAGAATTGAATGTACAGATATAAAACAACTTATCATCAAATAATTAGACCATAAATAATAGAAGCAATTTACAAGTTTCCTTACCATGGCTATGAAGTAAACGCTTCTGTTTGGTACAATGAGTTTGTCTCTCAACCAGGGGTTTCTTGAATTTCGGCGCAGAAGACCCCAATCTATGACAACATCCCAGTATGTATTAAAAACTGTTGCAAGTCCTGAACTGGCTGCCGCCATTATCAACAGAGTTTTCCCTTCCCTCCAATCGTAAATGGTCCTTGCAGCAACCGCAACGATGGTTGAGAAATACTTTAGTGCATTAACACCGTGCATTCGATCTTTCTCTTCAAATTGCCGGCGAAGGCACTGAAACATAAAGCCATTATAAGAACCATTGTTGCATATTCTACAATGCAAACGAGAACATGAGAAATTCAGAATTGAGGGTACCTGTAGAAAACGGATCCAATATGGTATGATTGCAATTACTAGATAAAATTCTTGGAAAATGTGACTTTCCTTGCATTTGTTTGATCTCCTTTTGAAGTCCCCCCAGACATAGTAGCAAACATAGAATTCTAAACTTCTGAGTGCTTGTACCTGAAATGAAATAGCAATGCATGAGAAAATGTATATTGGAAAAAATTAATGTGCCAGCACAGTGTCTAACCTGGCTAGTGAACTGATCTGCCAAGAAGAAATCTGGAAGAGTAACCTACACAGCAGGAGAAAGAAAACATGAAATTTCCTCTTTACCGGGTAAAATTAACTCGTATGTGTGTGCGAGCCGCACTCGCATAGTCTATAGTATCGGTACCTTGTAGAGAGGTGCACAAATACAGTGGACTGCACAACGGACAACGAAGAACCGGCTTGAACGGTATATGATGTTAAAAGGACAAAAAATTATAAGAATCACAATCTGCAAAAGAAATCACCAGTTTATGTCCATCAGACAAGCAATTTCGTTGAGCATTGTGTTTGATAAAAACAGATTAATTATAAAACTTACAGCGAGTAGACCCAAAGGAACTAGTTCAGTCAGAGCTCTGAAGCTTCTTGATCTTGGATCCATCTCCATATCCAGATTTGAAAGGACACCAGCAAATGCAAGTACTGAAAAACCTGAACTAAGAAGGAGGACTTCACGATAACCCAATTCTTTTCCTTGCTTGTGGCCGAATATGAAGGAATAGTTAACCCGATAGCGCTTCCAAAAGAATAAGTCTCCAGAATACATTAGCATATGCAGGAACATGTATACAAAAAGGCTGCAGCAAAAAGAGAATGCAGAAAAATTGTCAACTCCTTGACTTGATTGTCCTTATTTGGTTCAAGTCAGACAAGTTTTCAAAGTACCCATACTCACCTGTAGAGTGGGAATATGTTTTCCATATACTTGGTGCGCCCAGGACTTTTAAGAACATTTCTTGCATGGATAGCCACAACAATGGCAAACATAAGTGCGAGGGAGAAGCCAAAAAATATACCTGCAGTGTCAAAGCAGCTACTAGAATTCATTCAACATTTTGGGCAAAAAGGAAGCAAATGATGCATTAGGGCAAGTTTTACCTAAGAAAAATGTTATGGTGTGCCTCTCTCTTCTAGCTTTCGGTCTCAATGTGTCTATTCCTTTTTTGTGATTTCCATTTGAAAAGTGCTTAACAAATGTAGCCTCCACTCTTTCCATAAGCGTAGTGACCTGCGAAAGCACATGCGCGATGGATGGAAAAGTTGTTAGCAAAAGTGTGCTCATGGCAGCAACTGACATAGAAGAAAGACTCTCATTTGAATTGACCTTCTCAGAGGCGCCGAGATAAGAATTATCCACCATTTGTAAGTATGCTTTTGATGCATTCCTTGATGTGATCTTGTCATACTTCTTCATAACCTTGGAGAATGCCAATTTATTCAAAAAGCTGCAGCAAACAGTTTTCCGATACAGTCAGTTACAGTACAAATCAAAACCCGAAATCTTTACCCTGTTATTATTCCTACACAACAAGAACAAAATCAGCATTACCAGTAGCTTTTCAGAAATCTAAGCTTCTGGTAGAACTCAATGAAAGCCCTTGTCATTAACTCCTCTGCCTTCTTCAGCTCTTTTTTGGTGAATGATCTATCTGATTTTGACATGAGTACACCTTTCAATGCCGATACCGGAGTTTCAGCCTCGACATTGATCTTTACATGATCCAACACCTCTAATGAAGCTGGTCTAAACCTTTTTATTTCAGGCTTCCTTCCATTTTTCACCCTGTGTTCTGGCTGTTCCCCGTCTGCTTGTCCTTCCATGCTCATCCCAACTTCCTGAATTGTTTCCAACTGCCCTGCATTTTGCAAAACAAATTACATCTCTTCAGATAACGCGAGGACCCATTTACACAACAAAAATATGGCAAATTTTGACAAGAGGTAAGATTTCACTGACCTGGTTTTCTGCCATTGACGAGATGAAAAGATGCAGAAAGACCATTACTAGCAAGATTATCCATATTTGCTCCCCCCAAAATCGGGTCATCAACCTTAATCCGAAGAGCTATCAAAGCATCCATTTGTTTACTCATCTCGTCTGCTTCAGCCATAACTTCCTTCACTTTCTTCTTATAAAAGTTTAACACCTTATTAAATTCATCATCCAGCCTTCGAAAAAACAGAAGCTCAAATTGTCCTCCTTCATCAGACGACATCAGAAACATTGTCTGATACTGCTCATCTGATTCTTCCGACGAACTCACCAGAATTGTTTCATTATCATTTCTCTGCTCATTCTTCCTTGGAGATCCTTTGTACCTGTTTGTCAACCCACTGAAAGCTCTATAAAGTGACACCCTTTTCTTCAACGCCCCCTTCGTCGTCGCAGCCACCGGAGGCGGCGCCTGTTGTTGCCTGAAACGTAAGATATCTTTCAAGATTGTTTTCATATAACTGTAATCCATATACGCTTCCTGCCATTCTTGCACCATCTGCGCCTTAAATTCTTTTCCAAACTTCATCCTCACCAACAAATGCAATCAATCAAAAGCTCTTCTCCCACATACAAATATATATCCCGACATGCAAGAATGAGTTCGCAGCACACACCCCGCAATCAATTATCAAGTGCAGACAAGATCTTCTTTCTCACATGAATAGGGCTTATGTCGTAAACGCTAACACCATTTTCCCTTATAATACTACAAGTGATTAAACAGCAGTTTGGTCGAGAAAATCTAGCGTGTAAAGCCCTTCAATCCCGGCTGTCAATGGAGTTAAACAGCTTATTGGAACTAAGCTGTCATGAAAGATAATTTGGTTGGGTTGGGTTGGGCGGGGTAAATTCCGCATGCAAACAGATGAAGGTACAATTTGGTACCCCAAGTGGAAAAACATTGTTCTTGGAAATATTTTCGGACATGGAAACTCATTATAAGATTTGGAAGATTAACAGATTAGTTTTCACAGCTTGGAAAACTGTCATTAGGGGTATAATCGTAAAAGCATTTACTTTTGCCAACTAATAAATGTTGTTAGCTCACCATATTACCTAATTTAGTGAGCTAACAACCGTTATTAGTTGGCAAAAGTAAATGCTTTCACAATTATACCCCTAACTATAGTAACAAGATAATTAATTAATCTGTTTTTACACTATGTATTTCATATTAATAGACTTGAATTTGAGACAAATGATAAGTTTATGAAATGGGTTTATTAATTTTACAAATTATAACAATGAATTTGATGATTTTTGTAAAAGAAAATACATCACAAAGGATTATGATGAACGACAATCAAGGGCATATAAGTAAAGATATATTGCTATTTGGCAGGAAGAGAAATGAATAATTAACAAGGGAATTAATTAGTCATATTCGAGTATCGTTACATTCAAAAAATAATAATTTTATAATTTTAATTTTTAATTTTATTTTACATTTTTATTTTTAAATTTTCATAAAGATAGTTTTAAATTATAAAATTAATAAAAAGAAGAAGAAGAAGAATAAGACATATCAACCTCAATTATTATTAGTGTCTCCTCTTTGACCTAAATTGTGAATTTCATCTCACTACTTGGACCCATGTAATGAGACCATCTTGCCATGTGAAGTGTGTACGACTTGTCATTTCAATATATAGAAATAGAATGGCATGTCATCTGTATCATGGAATAAGCCCCAATGAGATGTAAGGGTTGTTTGTACCATAGCCTAACCCTTGAAGCAAATTGATGGTTTTGTATTATAATATATTATTACAAAGTGAGATAGGTCCCTCAAGTGGGTTCAAAGTGAGATATCATTCAAAACAAAACCCTAATGGGATTGAAGATTTGAAGTTTCTATGTTTGTAGTATGTGCATATAAACTTTATATTATACACTCATACATGGCCCAAATTCCAAAGCTTGACCAATGAATTAAGTTGTATTGACCTATCATTAAGTAAATAATACTAAAATTCTTAAATTTTTTATATGATTTAGTTATTTAAATTCATTTTTTTTAGATATAACAAATGTATTATGTCACAATTAATATGTTCACACAATTAAAAAAATTATATCAAAACATGTCGTTTATTTAAATTTACTAACAATAATAAATAATAATAGACATTGTTCGTATAGGTCGTTTTTTTTATTAAAAATTTTAAATAAATTCAAAAAAGTCAACCTTGATTTAGATCTAACTTATTCAAATTGATAGTAAATCATCAATGAAATCGAACAAATTAGAAGATCATTACTTAATTAAAATTGGTTGCTCTTTTATTAAATAAGTTCTTTAACTCTTTCTATAACAATTAAATTATTCTTACAATATTAAATTATTATATTCAAAATGTAAGAATACATAAACCAACTACTCTAATTGTTTGGTATGTATCTTCTTGAATCTCCATGCAAATTGAGAAAGCATGGGGAACCCTAATGAGCAAGTTATTATTTGTTAACTTTTGTGACCAATTTCAACACTAGGTCAAGAAAACTAAAATTGGATCACAATTGAAATGATAACCCATATAGAATTTGGTTCCAACCCTTTGGTCCATGTTCTAAATGAATATATAGAAGAATTTTTTGGTTGATAGACATCAATCATATGGTCCACAATTGCCAAGAAGCAATAGAGAAAGAGAGAAGAAGGTGATCACTCGTTTATTTTGGTAGGGGGATTAACCAATTGGCTTCGATAATTAAATAATACACAAGTGAACTAGAGCACAATGCGAAAATGTTTCACCTACTTGTACCAACCATCTTCTATATCTCTATAATTAAAGTATTAATGTTAAGGAATTTATACGTGCATAAATTTATATAAAAATAAATATAAAATTATATTTTAAAATCAATCTGTTATATTTTATTTGATTTATATTATACATTATTTATAATTTTTATAAATTTATATATAAATAGTATTATAAATTTAAAATTAATATATTTTGTATATTTTTATAAATTTAAGATTAATTTTTTTTGATGTGCCTTATTTATTGCTTAGATTGGGCTGCAGAGGGGTTCGTTCAGTAACAGATAAGATGTATTTAGTATTACTCTATAGCCCAGGCTCAAATGTTGTGGACCTACCAATTTTCAGACAGCATCCAACAAAAACAGAAAACGATCTCCCCTTCAGGCAACTTTTCAAAATCTGGAACTTCTCCAAACAAGTTGATCCAGACAAATGAAACCCCACTTCTCAATATCCAAGATTTTGTCCTAAAAACAGCAAAATGTCTGTACCAAATCTTGTAAGAAGTGTAATTTTAATTCTTGGGTTACTGTCAACGATTGGGGAATCAATGTGGTTCGATCTGACTTCAGGGCACACAAAATGCATGTCGGAAGACATCAAGAACAATGCAATGACTGTGGGGAAGTACGATTCTGTTAATCCAAATGAAGCTTATCCTTTGCCTGATACCCACAAGCTCAGCGTTAAGGTTTGCCCCGATTTTTTTTTCTTTTTGTATGTTACATACTTGCATGGGTGATTGATTCTTTAGTTGCTTAGTTTATTTCCAAATAGTTGTTTTTAATCTTTTACTATGTGTAAAGTTTTGGGTTTTGGTAATGGGATTTGTTGTGAGAAAAGACTTGAAGTTTAGGATAAAGGCCATATTTTGAAGCAGAAAAAGTTGAATCTTGGAAGTTGGAACCTTTTATGTGTGAATTTATTAACTGTGGGAATATCTGATGAGATGCTTTTATTCGCAGATTGAAATCTAGAATAATTATATGATAAGAGTGGAGCTTCAAGTCCTACTATGTGAGGAAAATCTGAGTTTGGGATGAACTTCTTGGAGCTCAGAATCCTTGTGAGTGCATGCATTTTCAAAGTTTTGAATGTTTCCCATTTGGGGTTGTTAATGGTCTGTTAATGTTCAAGATCATTTTTGGTCCGGAGAGATTTAATTTATGAAGATGAGGGGTTAATGTTTGAATAGGTAAATTCGCCTTATGGGAACAATTATCACACTGCAGAACATGTGGAATCGGGTAATTTTGCATTTTCTGCTGCTGAAGCTGGTGACTATACTACTTGCTTTTGGGCACCCAACTGCAACCCGGCAGTGACTGTGATAGTTGATTTTGAGTGGAGGACTGGAATTGCTTCTAAGGATTGGACTAAGGTTGCTAAGAAAGGGCAGATTGAAGTGAGTGATTTTTGCAAGTATTTTAGTTCCTCCGTATATTTATAATTTGCATTTGTTTTTATGATATCTTTCAAGATTATTCAGTTTGCTAATGTCACTCATATTTACTATAGCAAGATCTAGTGGTTTTAATAATACCATGAAATACTGCTTCTGTTGGATAAAAATTTTGTGTAATTTAGTTAAGTGTATATCCCGCCAACTAGTCATTAGACTCTCACTTTACCTGAGATGAAATTGGACTCCTACTTGCCTGCTCCTCTTCCTCGTAATGCTTGGCAAAATTACTTGACAAGTTCCAAGTAATATTTACAAGAAAATGTATTTTTCAACTCTGGCATGTAGTATTTCATTATTGGGCCATGTAGATTGGTACTGTATTATCTGATTCTTAATATAAAAATGTAGCATAAGTGGGGGTGCGGTGCCTATGGTTGACCTTTTCTTCTCTAGTTAATATTGTTAGGAATAATATGATGTTCCAGTGATTTTCAGTAGCTCATGTGCTTCATTTTATTATCCTGTATCCTTTGATTTGCTCATTGTTGTTTTCACGTTGAAGATCTAGTCCTTTCTTTTTGAGAGAACAGATGATTTTACATTAAAATTTTTGCAAGGGATTTAAACTATATGCTCTTTATTGATGTATTGTTTCATCCATCGTGCCAGTAGATGATGGAACTGGAGGTGAAGAAGTTGGCCGATGTTGTCACATCCATTCATGAAGAGATGTTTTATCTCCGTGAAAGGTATAACTTCTTGCACATAATATTTTCTGAAAACAGGCAGATACCTGTTTTACTGTATATTTACCTTGCATTTCATATGATGGTCAAGTAATTTCAGAACAAAACACAGTGGCTGATGGCTGATACTTCTCACTCTTTATTCCATGCTCCATTTAAGCAATTCTCCTCTGCTTCTGTTTTATTCTTTGATTACATAGTTGCCCTCAACTCAATGCCTGGGAAGTATTTGCTTCCTTCATTAGTTGGGAGTTTGATATATCCTTCCTTTGAAGCCAAAAAAAGGGGGGTTTTCCTCGTTAAAACATCTACTAAAATTTGTTCTGTGTAGAATTATTTTATTCAAACAAGCTAATGCAAAATTTTGCCCTGATTTACTTTGCTGAGGAGCTAATGCAATACATCCTGTTGTATTGCATTGGACATTTCCCTTTTTTTGTCTTGGTGTTTAGAGACAAAGAAATGCAAGAGCTCAATAGAACAACAAATTCCAGAATGGCCAGCCTTGGTATTCTTTCCCTTTTTGTTTGCTTGTCAGTTGCTGGATTGCAACTATGGCATCTGAAGTCTTTCTTTGAGAGGAAGAAGCTCCTCTAGATTTGCTACTTTAGTTTTCACACCCCATAAACTGTTTTATACTTTGTTGTTGAACAGTTTCACTTTTCCACATTTATTCTCATAGTACATACCAATCCATCTACCAGTTGGTGTTTAGTACTGAGAAATTGATGCCAGAAAGTTGTCCCTCCTACTGCATATATCAATTGACAATTCATACTCCTGTGTTTTGTTCTCCGGGAACCTTGTTTTAGAACTCCATTTCTTTTTAATTTCTCTTTATTGTTTTTTCTCATTGGAGCACAGCTTGTTCACATGTAGTGGGATCAAATCTACAATGGGCTGCAAAAGTCCAATCAAAGAAGAAAATGAAATTCCGCTAACCTCCTAGGCAAATTTAAGTTGATCATATGACCAGATATGTATTTGGAATCCTGCAGATTGGCAGCAAAGCTTATCACCATTTTGTTACATAAAAAACATACAAATGTGGACCATATGAAATGCATTTCACAAATCACACTACATCATGAAACTCCATGTAAAAGACAAACCAACCCAAATCTTTGGGATTTTATTTAGTAGCACAAATACAGAGTTGATATAGAAACACAAACATCAGCACAAGTTTTACCAAGCAACAAACACAGACAAACACAGTTTATGTTACAACCCAAATGATAAATATCTTTTTGGGGTCTAGAATCACTGAGGAAGACATGCCCCAACCCCTTTATTTAGCAAACTACGGCATCAATTCCCATTTGCGAATAACAAGCATTTTGATCACTCGTCATCATATTGCCTGCGGTGGTGGCGGTGCTCGTAGCGGCTATGTCTCTCTTCCTCATCATGATCCTGCAATTTTTAAAATGACCAAATAATGAGTTTTAATCAGAGTATCACTGTAGGCACCGCAAATTTCAAAATCTTCCGCCCTTCCAAAACACACAAATCAATCATGCAAAATGAAATAATTCTAATACCAAAAGCCACCTCCAAATCATACTAAAGCTAACATTTTCTAAAATAACCAGGCTTAAGAGCCATCAAGTTTCATCTATTAATAGAGACAGCGATATGAAGAAGAGCTTGGATTCAATGGAAAGCAAATAGGATGAAAAACAATAGATCTCCTTGAATCCTTGAGTTTCCCCACTGGCACGAGATCAGCTCAATGTGTTTTAGATGCACGTTACTAAATTTCTATGTTACATTAATCTCATAAGTGAAAGATAATACTTGATTGCAAGAACTTCTAGATAGGAAATTTTAACAGTGGCATTACAACATCCTGACTACAATCGAATTTCTTAATAATAATATGTTGTAATACAACATATTCGGACTCTAAGCTATAGTCATTTCTTCGAAACAATACAATCCAATCCAATTCAATACAACCGATGGAATCCCGACAATGGCATCCAGTTCTCAGCAATGGTTATTATTCAAAAACTAAACATGCTAGCACGAGAAAATCATAACTAACAATCAAATCATAAAGATAACAAAGAATTCAACAGCATACCCTCTCATAACCGTAGCCACTAGGCTTCCTGTACCCTTCATCTTCCCCGTATCTCTCGTAACTCGGCTTCCTGTACCCTTCATCTTCTTCATATCTCTCGTAACTCGGCTTCCTGTACCCTTCATCTTCCTCAGATCTCTCGTAACTCGGCTTCCTGTACCCTTCATCTTCCTCAGATCTCTCGTAACTCGGCTTCCTCTCATACCTCGATCCATACTCCGACCCTCCACCATATTCGGACTCGTTCCTCCCTCCATATCCGGATTCGTACTCGGGTTTCCTGCCGTACCCAGAATCAGTGCGACCATACTCAGACTCGTACTCGGGCTTGCGGCCGTATTCGGACTCGTATTCCGGCTTGCGGCCGTACCCGGACTCGTATTCCGGCTTGCGGTCGTACCCGGACTCGTATTCAGGTTTTCTGTCGTATCCGAACTCGTACTCCGGTTTTCGTCCATAACCGGATTCGTACTCCGTTTCGGTCCTCCCGCCATAGCCAGTTCCATATCCCTCCGATTCGGGTCTCTGGCCATAGCCAGATCCATATCCCTCCGCCTCGGGCCTATGCACATACCCAGATCCATACTCCGACCCCGGTTGCTCTGTCCCATACGGTTCTGTCCTCCCCATCCCAGGCTGAAACCCATAAGCCGGCTCAGGGCGTCCCCCTTGAAATCCTGATCCGGGTACAAAACCGGGGTGGGGCATGGGTCGGGCATAGGAGCTGTACTCGGTAGTGAGAGCTTCTTCAGCGTAGGCAGAAGGCTCCGCACCAGAGGAGTACTCGGGGCGTTCATAGTCAAACTCCCCATCGGACGGAGAAGATGACGGGTAGCAAGTCTCATCGGACGGTGGCAGAGGACGTCCGTAAGTCAAAGTGATATCGTATCCCCCTCCGTACGGCGTTGGATCGAACTCGTCGAATGCAGTAACGTCATCGTCGTCGCCAGCGGTGTAGTAGTAAGGCATTGTTTCGCACCGTGTGAAAAAAGACTGCTCCAATTGACGATCTGATCGAAACCGGCGAAGGGAACTTGTTTTTATAGGCCGATATGTTACCAGGAACGGCGACGTTTTAGTCAAACGATGTCAATAACTGGTGGGCCAATGTGTTTGTATTTCTGTGGTCCGTTGGATTAGATTGGATTTGCTTTGATTTTTATAAACGGATGAAAAAGAGACACGTGGCTGCCGACATCTTGATTTTTACCAAAAAAAATAAAATGACAACATCTTGATTTAAATTTAATAAATGAATTACTATAAATAATTTCTTAAATTTATTGATAAATTTTTTTATTACATTAAATTTATTAAAAAAAATCGTTAACACTAATCATTGTCTTCTTCAAAACAACAATGCATTTAAATCACGAAAATATATTTACTAAAACGTACTTTGAATTGATTTCTAAAACGTTTTTTTTGGACATTTTTTGTCTATAAAATTAATTACTAATTAAGAATAAAAAAATATTTTTAGATGTATTACGATTAATAATGGACTCTAATTTTGGTCCATTTAATTTTAAAAAATAACATTAATAATAATTTGATAAAAAAGAAAATAACTCGATAATCAAAACTCAACAAAATTGAAAAAATTTCAACAAGTTGAAAATTAAAAATATTTTTATTTTTTTAAAAAAATGATTTCATTCAAAATTAATATGCATGATTAGTTAGATAAAAAAAATTTTGTAAATTGATTTCAAAATTAATATGTATTTTTGATTTATATTGTTAAATGCAAAATTAATTTATAAATTTTATAAAAATATAATTTAAATTATTTATTATTTTATTAAAAAATATGTAAAAAAAAATGGGTAATTTTCATAAATTATTAGATTGGATAATAAATATAAAATAAAAATAAATAAATAAATATATATATATATATATATATTTATTCAATACATTTTTTAAAATTAGACAAGAATGATAATTAAACCAATTTTCTCATTAATTCCCTTCCGTTTATTTTTCCTCCATCCAAACACTGCCACATGGTAAGCCACGTGGAGGACACCTCTACTCCAGCCTGTAAAAACAGAACCCAACCTCAAGGATAGACATCATCATCACAAAGATTCTGAACACATACATACATATACCTTTTCTTCTTCTTGTCTGCGTTTGATCTGCGACATTGTTTCCATCGACAGCCACAGACTATACGCAAAAGCAGAAGTAGAGATTCATTTAGAGGGTGTGTTGTGCTTTCACTTGTATCACCATGTCGTCTCGTGTGGTCACGGTGTCGCAGGATGGGAGGGGAGATTACAGGACGGTGCAGGAGGCGATAGATATGGTACCGTTGTGTAACACGTGCAGGACAGTGATTCGTGTATCACCTGGGATTTACAGGCAGCCGGTGTACGTGCCCAAGACTAAGAATCTCATTACACTCGCTGGTCTTTGCCCTGAAAACACAATTCTCACCTGGAGCAACACGGCGACTAAAATTGAACACCATCAGGTTATCTGGGAGCGTGGAGTTTTCTGCCCTGCTAGTCATCTGGGTTTCTAATGCGTGGATAAAAATGGGATCTTTTTCTCTTTTATGGCCTTTTTTCTTTCTTTTTCGCAGGTTGCGAGGGTAATTGGGACTGGGACTTTTGGTTGTGGGAGTGTCATAGTGGAAGGAGAGGATTTTATTGCTGAGAATATCACTTTTGAGAATTCTTCACCCGAGGTATCATTTTTTTTCAAATCCATTCATTCACGAGGGGGAATATTGGAAATGGGGTTATGGAAGTTGTAAATGTAATCAAAATATTCTTTTGTTTATTTGTGCATATGTTTTGGTTTTGAGCAGAGTGGTGCTTGAAATTGTGTTATGAGATTTTGGGTTTGGTCAAAATTGCATTTCCATGTTTGCCATATGAGTGCTTAGAATGTCAGCAATTGCATTCTAAATGTAAAATTTTGATCCGAGGATGTGCGTATTGTTGAAAGTGCTAAATTTGAGTTGACTGGTAATGCTTTAGTGAATTGTTCTATAAATGCTTCGAGGTTGTTATTCAAGTATCTTTGTCTATCTTCCTCGTTACAGGGTTCTGGCCAAGCTGTGGCAACCAGAGTAACAGCAGATCGATGTGCTTTCTATAATTGCAGGTTTCTTGGGTGGCAGGTATGTTAAATGTCAAATTCAGAGACTATGGTGGGTTAGAAATTCACAATACATTTCTAAATGATTTCAGATTGCAACAACATTGTTGATTCTCTAAAATTATAACCAAATGATCAAATTACTTGATACAGTCAATTGCTGGTGAATAATACAGTGTTAAACAAAAGCCCGAAATTATGTTCATAACTTAAAATTATTGGACAAACCTTTTTCTGTTTAAGCAAAGTGATAGACATTTTAGTGTGATAGACAAAGGTATCCAATCTCTCATAGCTATATCAGAATAGGCTTGGGAACAGAAGTGCGAAAATATATTTCGTTATGATTGCTGGCTCCATCAACCGAGGGCAGTGATTGGCAACCCAGATGCTTGTATGTGCAGATGCAGATTGATTGCCTGTAAATGTCATTTATTTTCAGGAAAAGTTGGAGGAATCTTGTGTTAGAAAATTTGTTTTTCTGGCTAAAAATTTTCGTTTGGAATTATATGCAGGATACTCTATACTTGCATCATGGAAAACAGTATCTGAAAGATTGCTATATTGAAGGAAGTGTGGATTTTATTTTTGGGAATAGTACTGCTTTATTAGAGCACTGTCATATCCACTGCAAGTCAGCAGGTTTTGTAACTGCACAAAGCAGGAAATCTTCTCAGGAGACGACTGGTTATGTGTTTTTAAGGTGTATAGTTGTTCATTTGTTGCTTTATCTCTTTCGTTTCTTTCTTTTTCTTCACTTATTTACTCATAATGGATTTTATATAGTCTAAATCTGTGAGTTTTTTTTAGGGCTCAAAAATATTCTTTAGCAACTTTAGTATAATATTGTGCTTTCTCAATAGAATGCAAGATCACATGACAGATATATTGGACAACTAGGCCTTTGAAAACATTGAAATTCTGGTTGACATGTTGGTGGCTGAACTTCAATGTTAATTTTCATAGGGCCTGATTGTTTCATATGGCTAATTCCTAGACTGAACAAAGGCAGGAGTTTGCACACAGTTAACCCATAGGCTCTGGCAATGAATTTGTAATTATTATCATTATCTTGAATTATATTGTATGACAGCACAAGCATGGACTTCAATAATAACATTGATATACGAGGCAATGGTTTGTTTAGGTTGGCATAATTTTGAGCTGCCTTGTTAAAACTTACTTGAGACAAACTTAAAATGCTGAATTTTCTGGACATGGCAGCGTGCAATATCTTGTTTGAGGTCTGGTTTGGTATAATTTGTTCATCATCTTACATTATAAGTTCTGGAGTTGCACGCATCTCAACTTTGTTGCTTGCTCAAATTGGATGGGATGATAATGCCTGACCAAAATATTTAGTTCTTTAGTTGCAGCCTTGTTCCCAATTTATGATGTCCCCCATAATCCTATTCCTTTTATGTACATCTTCCACAACAGTTTCTCTCGTTGACACAGATGTGTGATCACGGGCAATGGAGGGACTGGATACATGTATCTTGGACGCCCGTGGGGACCTTTCGGAAGGGTGGTCTTTGCATATACATATATGGATGCATGTATCAGACATGTCGGCTGGAACAACTGGGGCAAAGCTGAGAATGAGAGAAGTGCTTGCTTTTATGAGTACAGGTATGTTCCATTAACCACAGCACTTGGACATCAGTGGTTCAATTTGAGCACAACTACATTGAAATGAGTTTGTATTGTTCAATCAAAACTGTAGGTGTTTTGGACCAGGTAGCTGCCCAGATAAGCGTGTGACATGGGCAAGAGAACTAATCAATGAAGAAGCAGACCAGTTTCTCGTGCATAATTTCATTGACCCAGATCCTCAAAGACCTTGGCTTGCGCAGAAAATGGCTATGAGGATACCATATTCTGCTTAAACCTTAAAATAACACCATAAGAATTCCAGGGAAAAAAAAACCTACAATCTTCCGTACGTAATAAGTCAAAATTCGTGATGGCGATTTCCAACTTTCGTTTATGAGAGACACAGGAAGGATGCTGTCAAGTGCCTTTTTATGCTGAAATTTCATGGCTGCTAGCGAATTTCATGAAGTTTTGTTTAATATATATATATATATATATATATGTCATTCTCTGGTTTGTCTGATTCTTGAGTATAACTTGACCTTGTTTCTGTAACGGGATTCTCGGATTGATCAATGAAACAAATGCTTTGATGTTTTCTACAGAAACAAAAACCAAAACCAAATGGAGATTGGAACTATGCATTAATGAACAACTGTTTGATGGTATGTATGTCCACGAAACTTGTGACTGAAACAAGTAAACCATAGCCACAAGGTACAGTATAAACCAGAGGTGACCTTAGAACAGATAACCCATGTCCTTGATCGAATTTGTTGCTGGACGTCATGATTCAGGGCGAGTTTAAGATAAAATTAATTTGACAAAACAAAGAAGACTAAGCCCTGGCAATCTCTCCATCATTTTTTCAGATACATGTATTATACATAAGATGCTAATATAAAAAGATATAAATTATAAATTTTTTTATAAATAAAAAATTACTCATAATTATTTATAAAATAGATAATTATCAATGTAAGACTATAACTTTTTCATTTCAAGTGAACAATGATTTGAAAATATAATTTCATATATCATACGAATATATATATATATATATATATATATATTTGTAAATATAAAAGCTTACCTAAAACATTTATAATATTTAATTATTTAAATTTCTAACAGCAATTTTGTTAATAAATTATTTATTGAATAAAAATATTTATTTACAAATATAAATATATTAAAAATGATAATTAGAGTAATTCAATGTAATTAAAAAATATGACATTTACTATAAATGTAATTTAATTTATAATTATTAAATAGATGATTAATTAAATAAATATTATTGGTCTATGCTTAAATTTAAATTTAATTTAAAGATTTTTAAATTAAATAAATTTTATTATATATATATATATATATGTATGTATATAATTTTTTAAGAATATAACATTGAACCTTTGGCATAATAATCCAAACTTAATTTAGAAGATCCGATGATCATAAAATGGTTAAATCTACACTTTTTATATTGGAGTTAGAAAGTTTATAAGTTTGAAATTCAACTTGTAACCCACATTAAGTGTCTAACTTTTATATATAAAGATATTAAAAGGTCTTTTATGCTTCCTTTAATTTGAGTTGCAGGCTTCCTTTGATCAATAGTTGGAGAGCAATGTTTCCTGACAAACAAAGAAGCCAGCGGCTCAATGGGGTATATTTTCGTTTTCACTGTTTGTTGGGTGTGAAAATTTGGATATGTTGTGTTTGTTCTAATTGATTGTTGATGTGATTAGTAAGGCTTATTATTAGACTTGGATCTTTTTGCTGGAATATTTCAACTTTGTATTGGGGACTGTAATGAAGTGGGAATGGGGGAAACTGCATTTATTTTCTTGTCAATTCAATGGAATTTGGTAATGATTCTGTTCACTGTTGCATGTTCCGGATACGGATTTATTTGATCACTTGATGTATGATCAATGGGCTTCTTAAGTTAGCGGCAGGATTGTACCGACAGCATATGCTTGTTTGGTTTTAGTTCATTTGACAAAGAGCTGGACAGTGCTCAAGCTCAGGCTTTAAGCCCCGTTTACCTGCCACCACTGTCTCATAGGCTCAATGCATTTGTTGAACACACGGAAATCCTTTGAGCTTTCTATGTTCACTAAACTCTATACAGGGGACTACTGCTGACTCCTACTAACCTTATTCTTTGTAGTTCTTTGTGAGCAACACGCTTGTTTACTATGCCATAGAAGATTCTCTACCCTCGCTCGCTCTAATATGTTCGAGTACATACTTCAGTGTAGGAAGAGTGGAGAATTCAGATATTGCCCATACAGTTTGTTTTCCTGACCGTCAGGCCAGTAGTAGACGTGAGGTTGAGTTGCAAAACAGGAGGCAAAGACTATCCACCAGACATTCCTCGAGATATCACAAAAGTTCTTGAGCTCAACATTGTAAGTCATCAATATACATGAATAGAATACCCGTTATTCTCAATTTTTAAAATCATTCCGTTCGAATACATGCTAATAAATTCATTCTTTTACAGACAAGATGGGAACTCTGAGGTCTTGATAATGTTATCCAGCCATCAAATTTTTCTCTTGGTGTAAAAGGAGCCTTGTACTCTGACAGACGCAGAGCAAGGAGTCGGCTTCAAGGTCGTTTAGAGATGAATATAAGCTTTGTCCTTCCTCCCATGCTTGCCTTGATTCCTGAAGATGTTCTCCAAAATGTTACAAAGACGGTTAGACCATAGAAACTCTTCTTGTCAGAATTTCACAAAATCATATGTTTGGTCTCTTGGAAACATAAGTTTAGGTGTTAACAAGATTGGTGGAGGACAAGAAGCGCAGCAAAGTAAACGGTAGCTTGCTTGCGGATTACATTGAATTCAGGAGAGAGGGGCCTAAGTAAACTTGGAAGCCGTGCTTGCTAAGGTTTGGTAATGTGACATTTTCTTGAGATAATTAAGTAAAACTTGAGTAGAAGGTTTATAACTGGGAAATATGGATGATCTATTACATGGATGCGGACACTACTGGAAGAAGTCCCACTTTTTTATTCATGTTAAATAGGATATATTTCCCAATTGCCAAAACTCTACTCAATGGAAGTTGCACATGTTGTTGATGTGAAACACTGCTTTTGATGTAAAATTGAGGCAAAATGTATCAATATTGCCTGGAAGCGTTGGTAATTTTGATGCATTTATT
This sequence comes from Xylocarpus granatum, assembly GCA_019650275.1. Lineage (NCBI taxonomy): Eukaryota > Viridiplantae > Streptophyta > Magnoliopsida > Sapindales > Meliaceae > Xylocarpus > Xylocarpus granatum. The sequence goes on along the minus strand of BNST01000046.1, from coordinate 34,071 downwards.
CAACAAAAACTAAAAATAAATTCATCTTTTTTGAAAAACAATAATAATTTGCAGACGTGGGGCATGGCCAACCCCACGCCCCTCGCATACAAAGCCAGCGCTTTACCATTTGACATACATCCCCTTGCTATGATTTCTTGCCTACTAATTACTATAGGACTAATTCATTCAGTGTAATTCCATCAAATTGTCGAGAGTTAGTGGTACTTAGTCATTAAATATTTAAGTTGATCAAAATTAAATCGAACAACAATTTCTAAATTAATTGCAGGTTCATACCCGTTTACTTGTAGATAATAACACATGCTCACCTCTTCTTCGAGAATATAATACAGAAATAACACAAGACATAATAATTTAAGTCTTAAAATACACACTCCTTGGAATTTAAAAAAAGAACACCCACGAAGACTGCTATATCTAAGTACATTTTTGTGGGTTTGCAATCAACGGCAAACCCACAAAAATGAATCAGCAACGTAAAAATAAAAAATAATAATAATAAAAAAATTATCCACTTGGAGAACACCCACTATCCATCGACTAGGAGTCTTGCCTATTAAGAAAGTTTGAAGTACAAGACCAAGATGATAGCAATGACAAGGACTGCAATAATGGCCCCAACAATCCACTTGTTCCTGCTCATCCTCCTAGATATGGCTGTCAAAACTTTCTTACTCTTCCCTATGTTATCGTCTACTCCATGAAGCTGCAACAGAATAACAACCAGCAGTAAATACAGTGGCACAATGACAAACCAACAGAGCTTGAGTCGATGTTCAGATTAGAATTTATTGTCTTTTATATATAGTAATGCTTCTGAGTGAGGAACAAGGTAACACCATTCTCATATGTAAATGTCAGGAATTACTTGAATTTAGAAAAGTTCAAGATGCGACAACGCACTGGATGTAAACTAGAAGAGACAAGTAATCGAAAGGCAAACAGCTTGACAAAGACATTATAAGTTTACTGTACAATTAATAGACAAACATACATTGTTATGGGCATGTAGAAGAGACTGTCGCTGTGAACTCAAATCTTGAAGAATTGAAACACCAAGCTCTTCTGTTTCCAGCATGGTTCTTCTACTGTCCTTAATTCTATCACTAGAATGATTTAACCTCTCTGTTGACATCATCAATCTTGATCTTTGATCAGCTGATGCCTATTACATGAACATTCCCATTAGGTACCAAAGTCAGTCCGACTATTCCGTTACCAAGGATAACACTGAATGCTAGCAGTAAATTCTAAATAAGATAGCAATCATAAAGTATAAAGTTTTTGGTAAACTACCACCATACTGAGATTATCATTAGACATAACCAGAAGCAAAAAGGATGACACTTTCAACTATTTCCTGGGTCATGAAATTGAAAAAAACTACACTTGTGACAAAGCATTAATGAAAAAAACTACACACACACACACACACACACGAACATATTTTAACAAAGAATGTTATGGTTTCTTAGAGTTGCACCAAGAAAACAATATTCAAGAAAGTGAAATCAACTTAGCAATTGGAGTCAATATTATTCCATTTACAACCATTTTCCCAGGATCCAATACTGTTAAATTATTTATTTGGCAAAAATATGTTTCCCAAACTAATTTAAACGAGCTAGATAGATCACACGAACCGTCAAAGTGTCAGCCATTCCTGATTCCAGCAACTCATCTCGGGCAGCTGCATTCAAATTTCCAGATACAAGTCTTTTAACTTCACTTTTCACATTGTTTAAATCTGATTTATATTCCCTTAACTTAGCAAGAAGCACTGCTTTAACATTTGGCAGTAAGCTTCTTGCTTCAAGGTCCATTTTCCGTATCTGCCAAAAGAAGAAATAAACATCATAATCAACACCCATAACAACAACAGGACTCAAACTACACCAAAACAATTAGAACCCATTTGGTTCGCAATCAGATATGTTGCTAATATCCAAAAATTCATTTCATAGTAAATACTAGAACTGTTTTCGAATTCGAAAAGTGATGTGAAAGAAACAAGACTTCATGGCAGCCACAAAAAACCAAAAAACAAAAAAGGAAGAAAGAAAAGAAAAGGGTTTTACCATTTTCAATGTCCAAAAACACCTTTCCTATCATCTTTGAAGAACACATTTAGTAATAATTCCCAAACTGTAATTCCTTTTCTCAGAGAGTATTTAGATAAGACTTGGAACACACTAGCAAAAACAACTTAACTCAGAGATCACTAGCAGAAACTCATATAAATAAAATAAATTATGAATTGAATCATGATCGCAATCCAAACGCTGCCTTAATCAACAACCGTACCAAAGATTCAGCCTCATCTAATCCACTTTTTATTTCAGAAACTTTTTGCTTCTTCCGCTCTGCAATTAATTACACAGAACATATCACAAAATCAAAATTCCACAACTCCATAACTAATACAAATAGATCAAATAAACCTAATTTAATTATTTAATAATAATTTCTCACTAATTCGTTAATACCTCCGTCAAGAGCAGATGCTGCCGTACACTTCTTCGACAGATTCGCCGAAATCTCGCAGTATTGTCGCTCATATCCTTCAAATACTTCACTCATTGTCTCTTAATCCGTTCAATTATCAAAATAATTAAATCAAATTAAGCTTTTAATCGCGAAGCAATTTTTTTTTCAAAAAAAAGAAACCGTTATTTACAACGACTTGCCTGATCCCGAAAGAATCAGGGAAACCGGAATTTGAGAAGATCGTCGGTCGTCGGAGAAGAGAACTGATTTGTGGTTGCTATTGCGAAGGTTCTGGAAACGGTAGCTAACCTGGTTTTTGCAAGCTTACGAAAAATGATCGACACGACAGCGATCGCGTGGGTGGATACGGAGTGGACGATAAGGCAAGGGGTGAATGACAAAGCTACCCGTGGGAGATCGGATGGATTACACGTGTAATAAAACGATTGCTCACTGGCGGGGTAATGTTGGGTAAGACTAGAGTTGCTCTGGTCCGTGGAAGCGGGGAACATCCAGAAATCCCTTTTTGACTTCTAATTTGGACAATTTTATATACCACCCCCTAAGATTTTACATTATTGCATTTAGATAGCGTATTTCATCAATACTCATTTATCGGTCCAAATATCAAAGGACAAAAAATAGAACTCAAATTTCTGATCTTTGAATAATAAAAACTCATCACTACTGAGAACATCAACATCTGGTCTTCTATAATGATAAAATGACCGTTTTAACAATAACCACTTTACTTATTGACATTTCTCACCATGAAGTTGAAACTACGACTGTATCAACACCATGTATACCAAGTAATGGTGCAATTTTAATATGGTTTCCATACAAAGATTAATGGTAAAAAAGTACAAAAATTTAATGAAGGGATCTGCTTAGATCCCTTGTTAAACAAAAGACAAATGGGCACTACACAAACTCTATGAAAAATGCTGCATCACCAAACTCCTGCAAAAATATGAGATGCACAAACTATCAAACTTACTTCTGGTGTTTGTTTTGCTTCCTCCTAATGGCTCCAATTTTTTGAAAAATCTCTAGGCGGCGACGCCTGGCTGTTTGCAGATGCAAACATCAACAGCTAGATTGCAGAAGACTGGTTTAGTTAACAGCTGATGCACCGACACTTGGGCAAATTGCTGAGGTGAATTCTATGTAATTTTCCAACACAAAGTTTACCCGCATTCCGTGTTCTCAACTGGTGGAACAACTACATATTCATCAGGTGAAGGAATCTCCCCAGCTTTTACGAGCTTTGCTTTCATTTGTTCCAATTCATGATCTGGGAAAATTTCAGGTTGCAAGGATGGGGAAATTTTATTCACGTGCAACCATGTTAGCTGCCAAAAGCTATCACCACCTATATCATCAGTTGGTAGGAGAATGCCAGTCGTCTTCATCACCAGCAGGTTATTCTTTAGAAGTTCAGGAATCAGTTCATGGATCTTCTCAGAACGCCTTCCTCGGAGTTTTAGTTTCATGTATCTCTCCATGTGATTAAGAACCCCTAACCAAAGTTTACAGAAGGATGGTTGTGGTGAGAGATCCTGCAGTAACAGTAAGAATGTTTTTGACATTAATTTTATGGCTAGAACAACCGTTCCGTCTATGTTCCTGTAATCCTTTGGAGAGTTACCCTGTGCAATTTCTAACAAATCATCAAGCAATGCGAATATTGCCACATCAAAACACTGGAACCACAACACATCTGGAAGGTGAATCCCATCTGCTGCTGCTGCCAAAGATCTCTGTAACACCAAAATAGCATGATTTCTGACATCTTCCCTCTGGTCCAAACACACTTTCTTCAGTCCCTGAACCAGCCTCAACCACATTTCGCCAATATCCTGGCTCAATCTTGTAGCAGCCTCTTCTCCTGCTGTATTCTTCACCTCAGAAGACCATTTTACAAGACAAACAACAGAGCCTGCCATCAGTTCTAGGGCAGAAACAGATCTATCAACCTCACCAACCCGAGACTCAGCAAACTGTCTTGCCGCATCTGCACAAAGAACAAAATTTGATGGCAACAGGTGAGCCCCCTCAGACATAATAAAAGCTAATGCCTCAAACCCTGCTTCTGATGCTTCTGGATGTCGAGCTGTGATAGATAGCAGTGAAATGATTGTGCGCCATCCTGCCTGGGATCTGATATGAGTTGCATTAGCTTTCACAAGGCGCATGACTTCCTGCGTTATATGTTCACAATATGCATCAGCTACCCGAGCATCAAGTTTCAATATTAGTTGCAGTGACTTGAGGAGCTCATCAGTCAGGTTCTCCTTATATGGAAGCAGTCGTTGACATATCTTGAGAAGCCCAAACACAGCCTTTTCCACAAGTGTGCATGGCATTACAGTTGACTGAACAATATTAGCTATGTGCTCATAAACACCCTGCCAGATAAGCATAATCCTATCCCGGTTATTCAGCGTAATTGCAATAAGCAATTCCAGGCAAAACACTCCTGTGTCTTCATCTTCCATGAAGCTATTACCCTTGCGGAGTCGGCCTGCTGCCCAAATAAGGGCCTTCACAAGTTCCAGTAAAGACTCAGCTTGGAGAAATTTACTGTCTGTAAATATGCTATCAATGTGGCAATTCTTGATGATCTCACGAGTGTGCTGATGAGCAGCAAGTTCTTCCTCACTAGGCTGCAACGTAGGCTCCTCCATATCAAATGATAAGAGCTGACTGAACCGGCCAATCAGGCTAGATGACTTTCTAGGAGTGACCACAGGTGTTACATGTGATGTTGATACAGAACCTGTAGCTGGTTTCTCCTGCTCTGCATCAGATGATTCCACTGCATCGGAGGACGCCACATCATCTGCTGCATCTCTTGCTAGACGAGCAGGAAGAAGGCCAAGCTTATGCAAGCTCAGGACACAATCCAAGATATCTTTCCAACCTGAGTGGATATAATCACCATACGTATTTGCTATTGTAAAAACAGTTGTCATTGCCATCCTGGCCTTGGTATCATCTCCAAAAGCAAGAACCGCATCTTCGACAGATAATGGAGTCAAAAGGGTTGTGAATTTACAGAGAGACACAACCAAATCATCCAAGACATCACCAAAATGATAGCTTGTTGAAAGTTTGGCAACAGCCAAGAATCCATCAATGCACCTCCGCAAAACATCTTCCCGCTCCACTTGATCAAAAATCACTGACATTGCAGCAACCGTGGGGCCTGACAACACAGCAAACATATCATGGTCGAGGAGGGCACTAGAGTGACACATGATGAAAGGAGTGGCTTCTCTGGATTTATACATTACATTAATCCAGTGGCTTGATGTCATCACTGGAAAATTAGCACCTTGCTCTGGTATCATCAGGATCTCATTCTCACATATTGAGTGATAAAGCTCTGAGAGGTACTCTCGAGGAAGATCTTTCCCTGCGTTGATGTGCCGATTGTTTCTGATGAAATCTTCTTCAGTCATCTTTTTCTTAACTTGTACATTGTGTTGATCTGTGTTGAGCAATATTAGGGAATAAGACAACAAGAGAGCAGCATCTTTATTACTCAATACATGAGGTGATTGATCATAATATCTTTCAGCAAATGCCTCAAGTACCCTTTGTATCTTCTGTGATTCACCAGGTAATCTGAAAGTTCCTAGGAAAAGACGCAATGCAGTATCCAAATTCATACCATGGAAATTAAAAGTCCCAGCAAATTCATGCAGTACCTGAACACAAAACTCATCATGATTTCCCAAAAAATCTCCAATGATGTTCTTATCTAACCCAGTTGTGTACCTAAAGAACATTGCCACACTTTGTGGCTCAAGTTTATCAGGTAGCAGATGCATTCCTTGGAGAAATTCTAGACCTTTCTTGGCATCCCGATTAAAGTGATCAGCTCCACCCAGCAACCTTTTCTTGATGAACTTCATCTTATGAACAAATGGAACCCAACAATTAGGGTCGCTATAGTCCTCACATTTCAATGTCCAGAAAGCATGAGATTCCTCAGGATCAACAGATGCCCCCTCTGGAACAGGCATTTCATTGCTAATCCTCTCAGCCATACCCTGAACCATGGATATCATTCCATCCAGAGCAAGAACATGAATTGCAGACAATGGTCCATTTACAGGGAAAGCACTTTTTGATAATAAGTTAGCAAGGTCTTCAAACAAATTGCCAGAAGTTATATCACAGTCAAAATTGGCATACATCTCAGTCATGAAAGACTGCTGCCTACAGAGATCAACCAAAGCCTCCATAGCGACTTCCTGCTGTTGGTATGAAGAACCGTGCTTGCTCTGCGCAAGCCTCAAAAGCACACATGAAACAAAAGCTTCTAGCTGTGCTTTGAGTTCCATACGCAAATGATGATACAGATTGAGAACAATGCTACATACTGTTGAAAGAATGAGTGGGCTCATGGACAAACCAAACTGCATCAGATAACGAAACAATTCATCCTGGATTAAGGACATTAACCTAGGGTGTTTACTAATTGATGACCCACCCAATTCAATTGCTGAATTAATTAAACTCAATGCAAATAGTGGAACATCTTCATCTTCTGCTATGGGATTAGATCTAGAACCAATTCCCATGTTCTCAATGACATTCAACAGAGAACACAGGAAGTGAAATATCTCCACCATGCATGGAACCCCAAAAGGCTCCATCATTATCTTTTCACCATTTTCAGCAACCTCCATCTCACTATTAATCTCAGCCTTATTTGTAGCCATTTCACTTGTTACCTTACCAGTGGGAGCACTTGACAAGTACTCAGTAGACAATTGATCATCTTGTTCAACACTAATATTACCATTCTCCAGCAGTTTACCTCCAGAGGTGCATTCCTTGTTCATTGACCCCACCTGCAAAAGAGGATCAACTTCAAACATTGACAAGGAAGAGATGACTATACTAGTCTGAAAATGTAACCAATAAGAATGGCCAAGCAACTCTCTGTGTTCTCCCACTCAGCTCTAATCTTTGACTTCTCATCTGAGGCTTCACCTTTGGTTACTCATTATATTCCAAAATGGTGATAAACATCCAATACATGAATATACACCCTAGACCAACAACTACATTTTATCTACTTCATAGGCTGACAAAGCTTGTAAATTTACACCAGAACATGAGCAAAACCTAATTTACTTGGCTGGATTAAACACCTGACATCTATACTTGAGTTTACAGGGGAAGCCCATGGTGCATTATATTGATTATATGATGTTTGCAAGTTTCAGTACATGAATTACAATCACATGAATAATACTAATGCAAAACTATCTAAGATAACCCAGTAATTCGACATTCAAGAATGACAAAATCAATGTGTCAATATACAAAATATTGAGCATGGGGATCACTTGGTCTCTTGTACACAGTACCATAGTGTGTCTGTGTCTGTTGGGTGGTGGAAGGTTTTAGTTGTAGCTCAGTACCAATCATCATGATATCATGATGCTGGGAGACTTTATATATTTCAAATTTGACCAAGCATTCCATGAAAAAGGGGAACTTGTGACCGGAGAAATTACCTTTGCGCCAATTTCTGACTCATTTCCACTAATAAATGATTGTCCTGGGCAGTCAACATGAGAAAGGTGAGAGAAAATACACCTCACCAGCTCATGCATAGTTTGTCTTGCTATCCGCTGTAGTAATTCACCTTTGGAACTAGCTTGATGAACTACACGGAAGCAAGTGTTTACTATATTGCATACATACTGATTGCTCAACTTAATTGCTGCCTTGCTTTTCATGCAAGCTAGAAGAACCTGAAGTATCTTCATCAGCACTACCTCTTCAGAGGCTGGATCAGTTACTTCAAACCGACAGCTTGTTACGGCATCAACTATCAGATACATAGCTTCTCCCACATTCACAGTATCAAGATCAAGTACATCAAGGGTCAAGATTTTGTAAACAGAAGACAATGCAACACCAGTAATTGGTGCACCAGTTTCATCGGATCGAATTACGTCCAAAAATGGTTGCAGATAAACAGCTGGGTCGACATTATGCCACTGATTTTGCCATAAAAATATTTGTTTCCGCAATTCCTTCAATGAATGAATAAGAGAATGCTCTAGCTGATCATCATCAGCCATATAACGAACTCCCCACCTTACATTTCTCCTCATGACAGCCAAAACTGCACCTATTTCAGAATTTATCATACAAGCCAACGCACCCCTCGGAGGTTTAATAGGCTGATCCTTAATTCTTGTGCAAAATACATTGCTTCCAAACTGGAAATTCAAATGCCCCATTCCCAGTTTATTCTATAATTCAACATACAACTTGACCCATGCCACCGGCAACTACACGAACAAGAAGCCGAAAACCTAGCCAAACCATATCGGTTACTCAAATTAACAAAAGTGGTCAACATAAAAAAAAATCGAAAATGAATTGAAGAACAAAATAAAACCTTGGAAATTATCAGAACAATTAGAATCAGTTAAATCTAAATAAAATGTACGGAGCACCACAAATAAATCCAGCAATAATACAAATCATAGCAACCAGATCTAACCACCCAATTAGAACAAAGAACTAAAAGACTCAAAACTGGGACAAAATTGAATCAAAATAAACGGAATTCTGACATCAGATAAAAATCTCATAACATAATGGAATCAAATCCATTTGGGTCGATTTCAGAAGATGCAAAAATCGCGAAATTGAGAAAAACAACGCCTTCTATTAACATCCGAGAATCCCCACCTGGAAAATTCTTTCGGGAAAGGAACTGATGAGAATTTCGAGAGATCACGTGAGAGAGAAGTGAGTAAAATCCGAGGTTTTCGTTTACATTTAAGCAGAAATAACTGGGGTCTATGAAGAAGTGATTTGTTTTGAGATTCGATTACAACACAGATCTTCCGAACCTCAGACTGCGCGTTTTCGCGGTTCCAAAAACGTTTTCTTTTTTCCTTTAAAAAATCCCGGTTTCGAAGCTACAAGACATCTACATACTCACACACACCTAAAACGGTTTTTTTGTTTTTAATTTAATATATATTTTTACTGAATAATAAATATTTAATTTTTTAAAAATTTTTTATATTTTTCACAAACAAAAACATAATTTAGTGTTAAATTACGTTCTAATAATCAAAATTCAAACTATAATATAATGTTGGTTATTTGACATATGTTAAGGACTTAGTTGATAAAATAAAAAATATATAATTTTATTTATAAAAATACAAGAACTTTGGGACCTAAATATAAATATTATTGTATTTTGTCCCAACCCTTTTTTATAATAAATCCCATTATTTTTTTTAAATTTTTTTCATCAATTTCACCTTTAATTTAATATTCATATTATTGAATAGCTCCACGTATTATATTTATATTTTTATTAATAAAATTATTTTAATAAAATAATAACTTGTCTCCACAAAAAATATTTAATGTATCTTATAATTATAAATAAAATAATATAAATATTAAAAAAATAAATCTTTAAGAATATTAGAAATTATATATATTTTTTAAAAAAAATAATAAAAAATTAAAATTTTACTGTAAATATTAAATAAAAAAAGTAAAGAAAAAAGAAAGAAAAATTCTTGATTAAGAATTTTAGAATAAGAATAAAATTATTGTATAATTAAAAATTTGACGTGATAATTTTGTATTAAATAATATATATGATAATTAAAAATATTTTATTTAATAATTAAAATACAAAATTTATTATAAAAAATTAAAAAAAACACACAATGTTACTTGTGAAATAAAGATTTTGTTTTGTCACATTAACTTTAATTTCCTAAAAAAAGAAAAAAATAATAATTTGAAAATTGGAAGTGAGATTTTCCCAGGCGATTAACTTTGTCTTTTCTTCATCATTTCTCAAGGGCAAAATAGTCAATTTTGCTTACGCTAACATCCAGTGAAAAGCTAGGAGCCTCCCCTGATGCTAGCTGACGAGATCACTGATATTTTTGTTGGTTCCATCTCTTTCTTTTTCCTCGCTGTTTTGCTAATCATAGTCTCTTACAATCTGTTCTTGACGTCAATTTTCAGTAAATTTCGTTGATTTACACTCACAACAATGGGCTGCAGCTTGCAATCCCAGTGAATGTGAAAAGAAGGAAAATCAGTTGTTATAGTTGGTAGTAATGTTGTGTGAAGGCGGATTTATGATCACTTGTTCAATAGGTTTAATCCTTTTTGAACTGTCCAGATTTTTGTTTTTTGTTTTTGTGTTTGGAAATGTTAGCGAGCAAGAATCATTTTAAATTTATTGTTTAATCCTTTAATGGAAAATTTATTTCGCTTTTCAAGTTCTAACATCATTTTCAATGTTTTGTGCAGGTATTGATTTTAATTGAATTTGGTTGAGGTTTTGGATGTTCTTACGAAGAAATGATTTTTTCTGCTCTTTTAACTTCTGTGGGGATCAATCTTGGGCTTTGTTTTTTGTTTTTCACTCCATATTCTGTATTGAGGAACCAGCCGGGTAATCGAATTGTGTATGCTCCACGCTTGATTGATAAAGAGAAAAAATCTCAGCAGAGAGATAATTTTAACCTGGAAGGATTCTTGCCATCTCCTGGTTGGGTTAGACAGGCGTGGGCGCCTTCTGAAGAGGAACTCTTGTCGACATTAGGCTTGGATGCTGTGTTATTTATGCGCGTTTTTATCTTCGGGTAAATTGGTTCTTTCAATCAAGCTAACTGGACACCAATTTAATTGAATTGCAATTGAATTTTATAATTTGGTTAGGAATGGTCGAATTTAAGTTATCCTAAATTTACAATTTATCACACACACACACACATATTTATTTAACATTTTTGCTTCTTTTTTGTCCACTCATCACAGGCAATCTTCAAGTAGTCTGATTGTGTGTTTTTTCCTAATAAATGTAGTTTGAAGGTATTTACGGTTGCTGCAATTATTGGTATCTTCATTCTTCTCCCCATTAATTTTTTGGGAGATCAGCTGAATTATGATTTTTCTGATTTGCCAAACAAGTCCTTGGACTCGTTCAGTATTTCAAATGTCAATGTTGGTTCAAACAGGTAAACAGAATTTCATTTTTGACTGGTTATATCCGAAGCTAGTAATAAATTAAGAATTTTATGGCACAATATTTGATGAAAAGCTTCAACTCAAATACAGTTCTGCCCCATTTTTACTCATCCTTGCATTGTTGTCTGTTAATATATCAATACATAGTTGAACATAAATATTTGATGCACTTTGTTTCCAGAAAATTTTGCCAAAAGCGGCAATTTCCTCCTCTAATTTAATATCCTTTGCTTTCCAAAATTGCAATCCTTTCTCTATCTCCTTTCTTGTTGTTGTATCAATGTTTTTCTTTTCTCCCCTGAATGCATTTATGCAGTTGTATGTAAGTTAATGTATGTTGTAGTTAATACCCATGCCTTGAATATCAATTTAAGAACTTTGCACATAATTATGATGTGCTAGTCAGATAATACAACATCTTCTTGGGGGAGGAAGTCTATAGCCTTTGCATAGTTTGCCTTGGTTCAACTTGATATGAAATTTATTGGTATTGCTGGAAGATGTTTTGAGTTTTATTAACATTTCATTTTTGTTGCTTGTGATTATGTCTATGTGTAACATTTCATTGCAGTTTGTTTTTCTTAAATTGGTTATGCAGGTGTATATATGCTTTTCAAATTTGTGCTAGTATTTGTCAATGGGTTTTTGGTTATAATAACCTCACATTGTGATATGAGACATGAGTAGATTTTCCAAGTATCTATTACTTTTGTCTTATGTGAACTAACATTTGGCTAATTTATGGCGAAAAAGCTCTGATTTTAGTTTCGGCCTTTCTCAAGGTTATGGATTCACTTTTGTGCTGCGTATGTTTTCACTGCAGTTTTTTGCTATCTTCTTTATCATGTAAGTATAAGTTTGCTTGGTCAATGCTGTCCCACTTTGCTGGTCCAAGAATACAACTGCGTCCTTAGAAATTGTAACATAATTATTATATGATTTGCAGGCATATAGCTATATTTCATCAAAACAAGTTTCTTACTTTTATTCATCCAAGCCTCAGCCTCATGAATATACAATATTAGTCCACAGTATCCCTTCATCTGGAAACAGCCTCAGTGAAGTCATTGAAAGCTTCTTCCAAGAGTATCATCCTTCAACTTACTTTCGCATACAGTGGTCCACCGAACAAACAAAATTCAAGAACTTATGGTAAGTGCAAATAGTGAACTTCTAATTGATTTTGAGTGCCCCGTTGATTGGTGAAATTTATTTAGAAGCCTGGTTATTCATCACACTGTACTGAATTCTCTTCTAGCACTGAATAGAAACTTGGGAAAAGTTTTTCAATTGACATGTCTTGTAGGAAACCTCAAGGATATTTATGGTGAAAAGGAAAGAAAATATCTACAAAAAGGTATATGTTTTTATTATTGCATTCAGGTAACACCTTCTAGGAACTAAAATCAAACTTACTAAGTTATATGATGGCATATAATGTTCACATCTGTAAAATGTGTTACAAATTTTTGTTAAAATTCTAAAATGCAATTGTTTGATATTTATGGTGCAAACTTTTGAAATTGCTTCTTCAGACTATACATAGTATAAACTACTGCAAATTTGCAAGATTCTGTACACATCAGTCCTCCAAGGATTAAAAATCATGTCAGATATAACACTGCGTCTATGATTGTTGTTTTGATGAACTAGTACTTCTTTTTATTTCTTTACCATACAAGATTTTTGATAATTATGGGCCATTCTCTGCAGAGTGATGCAGAGAAGATTTATAGAAGACTTTCCCACTTAAATTCAAACAAGTATTCTCAGAAAAGGTACAGGCGTTATGGCTTTTTGGGAATCTTTGGACAGAAAGTTGATCTTTTGAACCAGTATGAAAAAAAGTTGGAAGATTTACAGGAGAATGTCAGAATGGAGCAATCTTCATTGTCAGTAAAGGTGTGTACTATTTGTGTGTCTCTATAAGTTTACTTCTACAGCTAGTTGACATTTTCTTGCTTATGGGTAAACCTTCATGTTTTACAAACAGTGGATTGTGTGGTTACCCTGCTTGAAAATTCTTTGATTATTGATACATAGTTATGGTGCCATCTCAACATTGATTAAATATGGATTGATTATTAGGACCAAAATAAATTTCAAAGAATTTGTAGTTAATTTTTTTTGCTGCTTACTGTTTGGAGAGCTGCTAGCTCTAGGAAAGAGTCCATGCATGTGATGCATTCCATACCCAATTGATTACTTTAATAAGATATTATTTTTCCCGTGAGAGGATATTATATTTGAATTGTTTCTTCCATCATGCCTCCTAGGAAGTTCCTGCTGCTTTCCTGTCTTTTAACTCACGGTTTGGTGCTGCAATAGCTCTAAACATCCAACAGGGGGTTAATCCCACAGAGTGGGTTACCGAGCAAGCGCCAGAACCTCAGGATGTTTATTGGCCATTCTTTTCTCCATCATTCATGAAAAGATGGATCTGCAAGTTGGTGGTGGTCCTGTCTATTGCTCTTACAATTTTATTCCTTATTCCAGTTGTAATAGTGCAAGGTCTTACTCATCTGGATCAGTTGGAGACGTGGTTACCTTTCTTAAAAGATGTACTGCATCTGTAAGTGGGCCCAAATAGAGCTACGTAGGCAAGGCGTGAAGGACCTCACTGCGATTATCACAGCGACAGATAGCTTGGTAAATTATAAGACCGTAGCTTAGTCCAAGACAAGAAAATCGGGCGAAAACAAGAGGAAGAAGAAGGTTGGCACACAAAAGCTTCCAAGGCCTAAAGAGAAAAGGGGAAGTCAGTCAATCTAAGTTCCCATATGCAGGGAAGAAGGGGTTGTTTTATTTGTGATGGATCCCATAGTGCAAAGAGAGTGCCCTAAACAGGCCAAGCTGAATACGGCAGTGACCGAGGAGAAAGAGGCTATGAAGGGAGAGACCTACAGTGCCTAAACTCAACCCATTGCAGCAACAAAGGTGCAATACGCTGAGGATTGACGAATCTTACCAAGGCCTTATGTATGTGAAGGCACAAGTCAATGGGAAAGGATATTCTGGTTATGTTAGATACGGGTGCCACAAATAACTTCATTACTGAGCGTGAGGTGACAATGCTTGGGATTGAAAGTGGAGGGCACACAATGTGAGGTAAGGTCTGTTAATGCTACTAATATGGCTATGTAGGGCACAACCATAGGTTCCCTCAAGATCAGTTTCTTTGGGAGGACAAGATAAAGTTCTCAATACTCCCATTGGAAGACTTTGATTTGATACTTGGTCTTGAGTTCTTCGTGGGAGCGATGACATACTTGATGCCACACATGAGAAGCCTACTGCTTATGGGGAGAACTCCAAATTTGTGCGGTGCAAATTCCTAGAGAACGACAAATTGGGACCATCACTCCAATCTGCCAAGTAGTTTTAATAGAGGACTCAAGAGGAATGAGTCATCCTACATAACAACGCTGTGGAGATCAAGCGAGATCAGGTCGAGGAGGTGCCTGATGAGTATGTTGCTGTGTTGAACGAGTATGCTGATGTGATGCCACCAGAACTCCCCAAACGAGTTAACCCCCACGACGTGCAGTAGATCATCACATTGATCTTGAGCCTGGAGCAAGACCCCCTACCTAGGTACTTTATAGAATGGCGCAAGCGAGTTGAAAGAGTTACGGAGGCAACTTGATGAGCTATTGGATGCGGGTACATCTAATCGTCAAAAGCACCATATGGCGCACCGGTGCTATTTCAAAGGAGCACGATGGTTCACTAAGGATGTGTGTGGACTATAGGGCGCTCAACAAAGTGACTGATCAAGAACAAGTATCCCAGTGCCCTAATGTGGTTGATTTATTTGATCGAGTTGAGTGGAGCTTCCTATTTCATGAAATCTGGACTTGAGATAAGGATATTGGCAAGTGAGGATTGCTGAGGGAGACGAGGCCAAGACAGCGTGCGTAACAAGGTATGGATCCTATGAGTTCTTAGTGATGCCATTCGGCTTGACAAAACGCACTGGCTACGATTCTGCAATCTTATGAATGATGTGCTATATGAGTTCCTAGATCGTTTCGTGGTAGTATATCTTAATGACATCTGTGATATACAGTAAGAACTTTGAGGGTCATCTCGAGTATCTGAGGCAAGTGTTCCAAAAGCTGAGGGAACACAAGCTTTACATAAAGAAGGAGAAATGTGAGTTTTGCAAAAGAGAGGTGTTGTTCTTAGGGCATTGGATTAGCAAAGGCAAAATTCGCATGGACAAAGGGAAGATTCAGAGCAATTCTTGATTGGCCAATTCCTAAACAGTCCCTGAGTTGAGGTCATTCCTAGGATTGGCGAACTACTATAGGAGATTCCTGGAAGGCTACTCGAGGAGAGTAAGGGCCATTGACAGATTTGCTGAAGAAAGGAAAGGAGTGGGAATGGACTGAGGCATGTGAGAAAGCATTCGAGGATATTAAAGTTTCAGTAGCTTCTGAACCGGTACTTAAGTTGCCTGACTCTGGTAAACCATTCGAAGCATGGACAGATGCTTCAGATAGAGCCATTGGTGGTGTGCTTGTTCAGGAGGGACATCTTATCGCTTTTGAAAGCTGAAGGATGCTGAACAAAGGCACTTGTGTGGGTACATTGCTTGGAACAAAGGATGCGGTTCCACTATATAAAGGGGCGAGACTCTTTAGTATGAGAGGTACATAAAAGAGCACACAGATGTGCATGTTATGGGAATTTCATAGACTAGAGAGGCAAATGTGAGCAAGGTAGCACTTGTAATTTCTTTTTGTGAGCAATAAAAAGGTTGAAGGTTAGTATCTTCGTAACTCTCGTGTGCATTGTGATTGCTCGTTGCATTGCTTTATTCTTGTGTGTTTGCTCTTTTATTTTGCTGTGCGAGTTGAGAGCGGAAAAATTGAGTGTGCTAGTTGAGGAGAGCCTCAATGCATTACAGTGAGCCGCTCTAAATGAAACCCTGTGACAATTAGCTTTATATTCAAATTCAAATTGTCTTGAAAAAACTGAAATTTATTTCTACACATTCAATTGGTATGTTCCTAAGCATGTTTACATTAGGAATGGCGAAATTCTCCACTGTGTTATGGTCTTGCGGGAACCGCCTTCTGGGGCAGAGTGAGGATGATTTTTTTGACAGTAGGTCTGACCTCTTCCGTGCTCGCTCTCCCATCCCATTGCCATCCCTAATTTAAAAGAAGCAATCTAGAATGAGTGTCGTATGCAAATTCATTCTGGAACCACTGCAAGTAAATTATTAGTTATGCTTCCATGTTTATTCCATTTTGCTGCCATGAAAATGATTCCAAGGCTTTCACAGTCTCAGACTCGTTTCCCATATAACACACTCGTACTCTGATTGTTGATTCTAGACTTTCCTTTTAAGCAGCATATACTTTATGATGAAACATGTCTTAACACCCTCTGCACAATTGGCATACACTCAACAATTTGGAGAAGAAGAAATTTACTCTCATCAAATGTCAACAGGACGCTTTGCAGCATTAGGCAAATCCTTATTCGGGTTTGAGCCACGTGTCGGGGTTCTATTTCATTGAAAAATAAATGGGTGCAGTCGTTGAAGCAAAATTCCACACTTTAATCCACAATGAGCCGTGTGTCTATGATTTGAATGGTTCAGAGATTGTGTGGTATGTAACAGTACATACATTTATTTTAGATCGGGTTTTGAGCCACGTGTCGGGGCTCTATTTGATTGACATTTAGATGGGTGCAATTGTTGAAGCAAAATCCCACACTTCAATCTACAGTGAGCTCCTTCTACAATTTCTTTCTTCCTCGGGAACAGAATTTTCTGCTGTTCAATTCCGGCTTAGAGTCTTCATCGATGTCATTCGTTGGAATGGAAATATGGAAAAAGTACTGACTTCCTTGTTGACTAACTCTTAGTTGGAATGGAAAAATGGATTCTGATTCAATCCGTAAGATTCGCTATATAATGAAATGTATGTATGTATGTCATATACATGTAGCAAGTCTGTTGTTGGGTCAGTGCATAAATTGAATTTGATTTGAGGTTTTGGACCTTTTTCCTAAGAAATGGTTCTTTCTGCTCCTTTTAGCTACTGTGATGATCAATCTCGGGCTTTGTTTTTTGGTTTTCACTCTGTATTCTGTATTGAGGAAGCAGCCGGGTAATCGAATTGTCTACGCTCCACGCTTGGTTGATTTTAACTCGAATTGAAAATGACTTGTGCTTTGGGAGTTCCAACATATTTTGACCTCTGCATTCGTTCCCATGGCAAACGTAATCCCAAGGATACCTTACCTTCCTAGTCTTATTCTTGAGTTGATCTGATCTTTTATTGTGCCAAGCATCGTGTTATTGCTTTCCTCTATTCAAGGGCACCTATCTCTCAGCGAGATAGAGAAAAGTGAATGTTCCGAGGTATGGAACATTTTCTTTGCGAACATACTATCAGGAACAGCTCTGTATCATGTTCAGCACATTCTGGAATCCAAAGAAATTCCACGGGTGATTGCTGAAGGTGTTCCAGCACAGGTTATCACACTTTTCTTCTAATAATTTTGACTTTCATAAAATTACTGTATGGAGTTATTCTGTGGTTACTTTTAGGTATATGCATCGTTCTTTTTCATTTCACATGTTGTGACGTCTGGATGGACCAATATATATATATATATATATATATCATCAGAATTATTTCAACTGTTTCCATGCATTTGCAGTTTCATAGGCAGACTATTCTCGCGAAATGCAAATGATGAACTCGAGGTTCCATCAATTCCTTACCACAGCGTGATTCCGAGGATTATCTTCTTTGAACTGCTTGGAATCACATACTTTTATCATTTTTGATGATTATTTTTGCAGCTAAGGAATTTATGTGCACCCAAGTATGAAACTGGTGGAAAGTTTGTAGAAGAATAAATCTACTCTTATCATCAAACCTCCACTTGGAGGAACAACAATGGCTGTTGACCCATTCCTAGGATGCATTTTATATTATCAAATGCAGCACTAATCTCCAAGATTAATGACTAACTATAATAATTATCTTAACATCAAGGTGTCTTAAAATAAAGATGATAACATCACCTTGTTAAAAGTTAGAATTTGTCTTCTTCCTATTGTCATATTTTTATTGTTTATTTATGAAAATATTACATTTCTTTGTTGACTATTAAAAAATTAATAATTTTATTTTAATATTATTAAAATATTTATTTAAAATTAAAATTAATATACAAATGTACGTTCATTATCATTAAAAAAAATCATATTTGCTTCCTAGAAAGAAAGAGAATAAATTCTCTTAGAATTTAATTAGTTTAAAAAAATTAATTGATCGAGTGAAAATTACTGGAATATGCAAATAAAATGATTTTAATAAAAAAGTGCTTTGGAAAAGTCGATAATATTGGCTTTTGATGAGTGATGACAAAAGGATAATGAATGAATGGCCTGTTTGGGTTAATTACCCAAAGTAATTTTCTTGGCCTTATTATGTGGGTTTGAAAATGACTTTTAAGAAGTTGCTTCCTTTCATCTCGCAGAGATGGTAGATTTTACAGCCCCTAAGGAAGTGCTTTCTTGTTCCAAGATATGCTTTTGTCTATTTTACCAAACATGGCATACTAGATACAAAGAAGCAGTTTTAACAGTGCTCAAATCACTACTCCAAGACACACTGTTTGAGTTTAAAGGGCTTTTGACAGGGCTTTTTAGCTATCCCATCAAATCAGAATTGCGTTTGAACTTTTAACAGTGTTCAAATTACTCCCAGGTACACTGTTTACTGGGAAAAATGCACTTGCTAGGTTACACAATTAACACTGCTTATTTCTGGAATCTGAATGATGATGCATTTGCGTTTCAATGGCATACAACAGATAAACTACAAAATGGTCTTTTCAAGATAGCGATGATTTCAAAGCTTGGCTGCTGATGCTTATTGACAGATCACCAATTACAGGACTAACATATTTTCTCCAATTTCGGGCATATAAAAAAATGTTATTAAGAAATTTGTTTGTCTAATTGCAGAGAGAAGTGAAAGCTAGATACCCTTTGGCTGGGTCAAAAGCATATTATTTTAAGTTTCTCCGAGAACTTCCATATGTTCTGATTCTGAGCCGAAATTGAGAAACAACAAACAGGTGTGACCAAGCACTTAAAGACTTGTTCAGAAATCACTTTTTCCTTTGACAGGATCTTCGCTCCTTACATCTATAAAAAGCAGAAAGTAGAAAGCAGAAAGCAAAAGCATCCAAATTCAAAATCAGTTCTCTTGATCGTTGAATTCACCAGTTACTTGATTGAGAAGCTACTTGATAAACTATGGCAAGGAAAAGAAAAGTTGGCGAAGGAGTGGACGAAAACAAAGGGAATGAAGGAAGTATGAGCTGGGATGAAATGGTGAAAGAAGCTGCCGCTTCTGCCGCACTAGGAGGAGCAAGAAGAGGTAGAAAACGATTCGTCGGAGTCCGACAAAGGCCTTCGGGCAGATGGGTTGCAGAAATTAAGGATACCATACAAAAGATAAGGGTGTGGTTAGGAACTTTTGACACTGCTGAAGAAGCAGCAAGAGCTTATGATGAAGCTGCTTGCTTGCTCCGCGGCGCCAATACAAGGACAAATTTCTGGCCTTGTTCACCTTCTTCTTTTTCAACTCCAGCTCTTCCTTCAAAGATTACTAATCTTCTTCTTCAAAGACTCAAAGCAAGAAACAATTCATCTTCGTCTACTTCTTTGCCTGTCAACCAGCCGCAGAAGCAACAAGTAGAGGAGCATAGAGGAGGAGAAGCAGCAGAAGATTACTTGCAGTTCACTGATTTTCTAAACGATCCTGAAGATTACAACGTTTGCAATGATCACAACATCATTAAAACTAATGCTTGTACTACCCAATATTCAATGACAACGAGTTTCGAGTCTTGCCTGACTGAGAAGGAAGAAGAGAGTTCAGGTTTGGACAATACTTTGAGTGATGCTAATTTTATAGGGGAAGATGTAGAAGAAGGTGGTACTGAAATGGAGCCTCTGGATTTTCAATTCTTGGATGACGTCGGATCTTCTTGTTATTACTCTCCATTTGAGATTGCAGCAGAGATTGAGGAGCCAGTAGAGCCAGAAAACTATGCAGATGAGCCATCAATGCTCAGAGCTGCAATGAAGAGAATGAAATACGAGAGGAAATTCTCAGCTTCTCTGTATGCTTTCAATGGAATACCTGAGTGCTTAAAATTGAGGCTGGAATCAGGAAATGTGAAGAGTAGTGGCAAATCTGATCAACTAACCGAACCTCAGAATGCATGTGACAACAAGAACAAAGAGGTGGGGAAGACAAAAATAGCAGCAGAACAGAATATGGAAATGATAGGAAAGAAAAAGGAAGAAAATTCGGAGTGTTCAAACAATGAAGGGGAATTGTCTCTTTGGAGTTCACTTGATCTTCCACCAATTTGCTTTGTTAACTGATTGATTTTAGAGCTCCTTCTTTCAAACCCATAACACTCATTGAGCTAAAGTCTACCATTCATTCCATTTCATGCAACGCTGGTGAAACAACAAATGCAATGCAATGTTTGTTTTCTTGCCAAGAAACTGAATTATGCCTTGAAATGTCATTCATTATTGATTATATTGCATGAATTTTGACAATATTTCTGGTGCCTAAGACATTACATTGAGAATTTGATAAATCAACATTTGGGTTGAATAGCTTAATGCTCTATCCCCTAGCCATCGATTAATACAAGGATGAGATCGGATGACCAGTCATTTGTTATGTTTACTAGCGTATAGCATGTCGTTTAACATAACCTGCTTCTCATCCCACAAATTCCCAAGCTTTTTAGCATGCAGCATCAATCCAATGAATGCCAGATAAAGATTTTGAATTAGATAATGATTTTCAAAGTTAATGATAATATTATGTAAATAAATTATAAAGAGGACTCGTAATAAAAATCCAACACTTGCTGCTTAGTTCACAGACTGGTGTGTAATGTAATTCAATAGTAAAATTCCGAAGCCAAGAGTTGCTTATACGATTCAAACATCCTGAAAACCGAAAAAAAAATCCTATTTCTTTCAACTAATTAGGAAATTAGCCCTTGGGGTTCATACCATTAAGGAGATTCCTACATAGAAAGAGTTCTGCTGCAGATTGCTTCAAAACTTGACTACCAGCTACTTGAAACAACAATTACCCATATAAGCCCGGGGGGGTGTGTGGAGAACATAGATCTGAGCTGCAAGATATGTACATCGTAAGTTTTTATTCACATGCAGCACGAAAGATTCATTTCATTGACGACATTCTAGTCAAGGGCATTGTAGCATTAGAGGACCCGAAGCTGTGCAAGAAATGCAGCACACAGATCCAAGAACAAAAACAGTGGACCCTCGACCCTCTGGAGGTCAAGCAAGTATTTCTCGTCATGAGATTTGTAGAGCTGCCAGGACATACAGCAGCAGCAAACAAGCATTAGCTGTAAAAATCTTACAATATATATCGGTAAGCGTAAAACAAAACTATTTTCTAAGGGCAGTTGCGATATTGGGCAGTTACGAAATTGAGCAGTTGTGGAAGTGTTTAGTATTACCTGCATTTCAAACTTGACGACATTTGGTGGCTTGATGTCACCATCATTTTCAGTTATGGCCGATTCATCGCCAAAGTAGTGATTACCATGGACTTGATTATCAAACATGCCTTCGTGATGACCAGGAATGCGAGGAATCCACCTGCACTTCATGTTGTAGTGCCCAATCTTCTTCCAACCCACATTCAGTTCTTGCAAAGCTTTGAGAACTTCCATCATTATTTCACGTGGATGGGCTCGAGACTGACAAAATAAGACAATGAAATAATCAATGAAATTTAACGATAAAATTTAACATTGAAAGTTCCATGATGTGTCAAGTAACCCATGAGACTCAACCTGTAAGCCAAGAGCCCATTTCCTTTCGAATGGCATCTGTCCTCTTAAACCCGTTCCCTGATATTCCATGTATCTTGTTTGGTGGTGCCCAACAGGTGATGTTGCATATTCATTCGGATGCATACGGCTGTAACCAGATTCCTAGAAAGTTTTTATTTTGAAAAAGCAAATAAAAAATTTCAGTAGAGCTCAAAATATAATTGAAAATATAACTGTTATCAACCAAATAAGAAAATGGTCTACATTTCAAAAAAAACAGATGACTCCTGGACAAAGAGAATTACTTATTCACATGACCAAAATATATCATCATATTGCTCAAGCAATTATAACTATGCATTATTCACAGTTAGACATGGGAAGCCATAAAATTTGGCAGTTTACAACAATGAATTTTCATGACCGCTGATGAACACAAATGACTATTTAGAAACAAAAAACAGGTGAAATAAAACAAAATGCATACAATCATTACCAGCGTATAATCAACTTAAGGATATAGAGCTCACCATGGTTTCTTGAAACTCAGCTCCCAGATAGCCACTGGAAACACGGAACCGGTTGTCCAACAACAAATAGTATGCAACTGTAGCCTGAAAAGTGCTGCATTTAAAAGAAACCATTGGAAATTCATACGAACAGACCTAATAGAGTACAAACCTCATTTTGTATCCTATTGCGAAGATATTCAACCAGTTGGTTACGGTCAAATCCCATCTTAACCACTTCCTTAACAATCTCTTCATCAATCTGCAAGAAGCAAAATATTATTTTAATCAAACAACATACAAGCAAAAAATTGTATGATTTAAGCATTGAAGAAGTTTCATTCCAAATAAAGGTGTTTCTTCCTATATAAATTATTAGAAGTTCAGTTAGACATGGAAGTGATATTCATTGTAATCCTGGACCCCCAAATATCTATTGCATTCACCCTTTGATATTTATATAACTGCAAGGACATTTAATTAGTAAGCAATCTGAAGTTGGAATCAATTAAGAGAATTACAGTCAACCAACCTTTTTTGCTTGTTGCATCGTGTCTGGTGGGGCAACAGCTAAATATCGTGGAAGATGGGCTTGGAACCATGGATGTTGACGAATCTCAGGAATGTTGATTCGCTTCATTGGATCAACTATAAGCATCCTTGGGATCAAATCCCTAGCACCCGGAGACAAATGGCTAGGCAGAGTGTATATCCCACCCTAGAGGAGAAAAAATGATGTGCATGTTCAGGATGAAAGACTCACTCTCAGTGCAAGTAAAAGTATGATTGATAGCATAAGCCTAGTTTAGAAATAATTTAGTGGCTAAGAAGGGAAAACAATGATAGGAAAAACTTCTCACTAAGTTACATCTATAAGATATCTTCAATTCAGAAGAAAAACCACACAATGATATATCTCATTCATTAAATTTGTGAAACAGAAGGTATGATTGCCAGTGAGATAAAAAAGAATTTTAACAAGTTTCAACTGCTATGCAACTTTCAAACAGCCATAAAACTTACAAAATATTGCAGAACAGAAAGCTACATTACTTCTACCAAGTTCTAATTTTTATGATTTGAAGTTTCTAAGACAGTGTACTCCAAGGATCAACTCTGTTGCATCATTTCACCCAGGAGCATTTTATGCACCTGTCATAGATCTATTAAAAAGTTATGGAACACTCAGCTGAGTTAATTCTATCAAGTTCTTGCCTTGAAATTTCCAAGACAAGCTGCTACATAAAGCAAGTCTGGTGCAGGACTTTACATTCCACTCAGGAAGGCAATCAAACACTTAATTTCAGTGGAAAGTCCTCAAACTTTTAACAACAATCCATGCTGTATGTTGTGTCATTTCCAACACTGTGCAACAGAAAATGAACCAAAACTCGAATGACCAGAATGGTCCCAGTAATAACTGATAAATTGATGATGAGTTTTACAGAGGCTGTCAGTGAGTGGATAATTTACTGCATGGATATTGGTATAGCCAAAACAACCATTGCAGATTTAGCTGACTTGAAACATAGTAAAAATTGAAACAAATGTAGCAGCACCTTAATTTTCTTAAAAAGGT
Source organism: Xylocarpus granatum (assembly GCA_019650275.1). Lineage (NCBI taxonomy): Eukaryota > Viridiplantae > Streptophyta > Magnoliopsida > Sapindales > Meliaceae > Xylocarpus > Xylocarpus granatum. The sequence goes on along the minus strand of BNST01000046.1, from coordinate 9,552 downwards.
TGGGAATATTTTCGTCATCAAAAGGAAGGGTACCACAGAGCAGAGCATACAATATAACACCACAACTCCACACATCCACTTCAGGGCCAGCATACTGTTTTCCAGAAATAACCTGTAAGAAAGGAATCATAACCTTAACAATCAAGACTTATTACTAAAGAAATCATTCAACACACAAGAAAAGCCAAGCGTCCTCTACTCAAAGTTATTGGCAATACACCCCAAACTGCATTGTTCATACCTCTGGGGCAGCATAATTTGGGCTGCCACAACTTGTCTTCAGAAAATGACCATCTCGCATTATATTGCTCAATCCAAAATCAGCAATCTTTACATTACATTTAGAATCCAAAAGCAAATTCTCGGGCTTAAGGTCTCTATGAACTACCATATTCCTATGGCAGTACTCCACACCAGAAATTATCTGCTTGCAATCAAAAATGTTCTCAAATATAACCTGACCCCAAACATATATTAACAGCAAAAAGCCAATATATCCTAATTTCAAACCCAAACCTGCTGGAAAAAATTACGGGCCTCATCCTCCTGCAACCTGCCCTTCTCCACAATATAATCAAATAACTCTCCAGACTTCACATACTCCATCACAACGTAAATGTCACTAGGTGTTTCTACAACTTCGTAAAGTCGTATGATGTGGGGATGCATAAACAATCTCAAAATTTTAATCTCTCTTCTCACTGCATGAAAAATCAAAAGTAGGAGAAATATACTCAAATAATAAACAATATCCAACTACACATCAAAAAATACTAAATGAAATTATTTGAGTTCAATACTTCAATCTCTAAGACTCAAGAATGAGACAATGCAATTAAAATTTATCCAAATTAACAAATATGCAAGTAATTCATCCAAAAGATAACCCATACCTTTCTCTTCCATTTCCATGTTCCTAATCTTGCGACAGTTCAGTATCTTAATAGCAACTTTGTGGCCAGTTAATGCATGCTCCGCAATTTTAACCTTACCAAAGGATCCAATTCCAAGTGTTTTACCAAGCTTGTAATTTGGTAAAAACATATCCACACCACTGCCACCCCTGTTAGTTCCTCCATCCATTTTCGATCCTGAAAAGAAGTTTAAAAGATTAGACAAGGATGCACATGACTATATGAAAAAATGTCTGCATCTGGATGTTAGTAAAAGAACAACTAGATGGAAGCAGCCACTCCAGGAATTTATACTTAATCAAAATAAGTAAAATCAAATAACATATTCTCCAGGAAAAGGCATCTCCCAGATCACGGCCACAGGTGGGTAATTCCCCCTTCGAAACTACAAGAAAGACCTGATGTTTATAGAATATTAATGGTAATGCAATACTCAAGTGCAAAATTTTGATAAGCATAATCTAAAACTAAAGCATCAAATCTGTGTTAGGATTGCTGGGCTCTATAAAGTTTAAGTTCTACTTTTAAAAACAAATCCCCTCGGTATCTTAAAAGAAAATCTATCATTTCATGCAAACATAATCAGCAAAAAACTACTATTTTAGAATTCCCAAACATAACAACCAAAGGTGAAAGCCATACGCATAATTCAAATTCAACTTTTTACAAATACAATCGAATGACAAAGAAACAGACTAATAGGGATCTTAGCAAACTTATTGGCTAAACAAAAACCCAAAAGAGAACAGATCTTTCAAAACCCAGTTAAAGTTTTGTTGCAAACACAGTATATTACACAAAGTAGTTTCATATTTATTCCAGAACCAAACCGATTACACCTTTTCAACAAGACATCAAAATAAAAAAAATTTCAATCAGTTCCTCTTCACTGCAGAAGAGTTATTAACAAAAATCGGAACAATTATATTCACAACATCATATTTTCAATAGAATCCTACCTAGCCATAATAGATCTCGAAATCAAGCCAAAAGGATATCAAATTCAATGAATAAAACAACATAACACATCACCATTCCGGTTCACATGCGCGAATAAATAATTACAGCGAAGGAGAGACTTACAGAGAGAGAATACGACCCAACGGTAGAGAGAAATCGCAGCAAATGAAAATCGAATTTTATTGTCAGAAGAAATTTAACACTCGATCAATAACTTTCTCTGATGAAATTTTGATTAGATGACGAATCTGCTACAATAATAGTAAATTCCCAAAACCCATGTGGAGAAATTTACTTGGTTTCACTTTCTAATCTCCTCTCCTCTCCTCTCCTCTGTCGGAGTTACAGACAGCGGGTCGAAACGGTTGACAGTTTATCGTTTTTAAGCGTTAATTAATCTAACTGAAATGACGTAATTGTCCTACAAAAGCCCGTAAAATGACTGAGCTGTCTTGACTGGGGTCTGCGCTTTCAGCGAAGAATTTCGGGGTCCGAAAGTTTGGGGTAGATTTGGTATTTCGGGACAGCATTGGGGCTGGGAGGAGGTAATTGGGAAAGCGACTCGGGAGTTTGTACGCCTCCTCTATTCCGAATTTCTGACAATAATTTAACACGACGTAATTGTTTTCTTCTTTTTTTCTTTTTTTTAAAAATAATTTATTAAATAAATTATAATTTAATTGACTTTTTCACGACTACAAAATAATAAAAAATAAACCTAAAACTTCACATAATATATTAATTGCCTTCCTTGAGTGGCCCAATTTGCTACCAGTTACTGGAAGTGGCAAACAGGTGAGAATGGCTGTCAAAATTAGGCAGGCTTCTATGAGTTCGTAGCCAGATCAAACTGAGCCCGATCAATAAAGAAAAGACTCGCTGAGCCTTTACTCTTTTGCCATCTCTACGTGTTACTGACAGTTCTCTCATTCTCATATCTCCCAAAGACTGAACTGGGTTCTTACTTAACATCAGATGCGTCATTCCCAGTGACTTCAACGGATCGGCCTTCTGCTGGCTCAACACATATACAGCCAGACCACTCGTCGAGTTCTTGGGAAATTTCGGACCCTTCACACTAAAAACATACGTACTTTTCTAGTTAAAATGAAACAATATTACACATGCTTTCTATATGTAAATGTTAAGAATACACTCAATATATGTAAATGGCAGTAGTACAACAACTCTGAGGAGCTTTAATAATCAGGGATGGAAGAGAAGCGATATCCTTTGGCGCCTCTCCATGAGTAATATGCTATCCGGGTCTCGTAAAAGCCTACATCCGGAACATAAATATCATAGGTGTCAGCTAACAAGGTTCTTGACAGAAGTGTGAAGAAATAAGAGACAACATATCATAAGGAATGGACAGAAACTGGATTTCGACAGTTAGTCATTTCTCACCGATCTTGAGTCATTGCATAATGAACACATTTAGACATCCAAATCAACCAACTAATCGGGGTGAAGTTGGCATCAAATTAACTTCTCATTTCATCATTTATACATTAAAATTGAAGACCAGCCGATCTGTCTTCAGCCAAGAGGTAAACATAGAATCATAATCTATTGAACTACCACAGCAAGAACATCAATGCCATTGCAGAGTCATTTAAAGAGTTTTTGCTTCTTTAACCATATTGGATTCTTTTATCAGTGAGATGTCATTGATCCCATGCATTCAATATATACCCCAAAATAAAAATAAGCAACTGAACCCAATAAGCAAGCATTGCAAAAAGGATTACAGATTCATGATAAGCAAATATAATTCATAACCACACAGATTAACCAGTTAAACATTTTAGGTTCAGCAAAAGTGTTTCAACATACCTGGGAGGAATGTAAGAATTCCAAGAGCCAAGAGACCAAAAGCTTGGGACTTCTCTCCACCCATGTGACCAGTGAAAATGAGCAAAGAAAGAAAGAGAAGCAATGATCCAAGAGAAACCAAAAAAAGTGCAAGAGCTATGGACTTCCATGGGATCTTGTCAAAGGCCTTTGGTGAATAATCAAACCTAGGGTCAACACGTCGACTCCTGCCACCATCGTAATGATCATCATCCTCATCAGTAGCAAGCTTGGTGTAGGGAACTTGGCGCCTAGATGCCATATCAGCTAACCCAAACTTTACCCCAAGGAAGTGCCCACCAAACCGCTAAACCTTTCAATCTAAAATCAAACAAAACAAACAAAGTTGCTTCAGACTTCAAATCAAACAAGAGCAAGAAAACAGCAAAGACACAATAAAAACAAACGCATAGTAACTCCATTAAAAACAGAAAACATGATCAATCGAAGGGTGTGGAAAAATTGAGTCTTTCTTGTTGAGATTTTGTGGAAACAACACTCAGCTATCATCACAACAATAATCACAATAACAAAGACTCGATTTTTTCTGGAAACTCAGTTATCATCACAACAATAAAGACATAATTTTTCCGAACCCTAAAAGTAGAAACACATAGTTCGACTTAAATTCAACAAATTCAGCAGAAACCCTAACTGCAATAACAGATCCCAAAGTCAAACCAAAGGGACACCAAATTCAACAAATAAATGACATGATTATTGTTATTCTCATTCACATAGATGTAATCATACCCAACCGTGAACCGAAATCCAGCAATCAAAATTGTTTGGTGATTTTAACGTTAATTAATTATGAGTATATTACAACACGAAGGTCAAGAGATCGAAGAGAGCGATTGGGCGCGATCGGACTCACCGTAACGACTTCGGCGTTTGCTTTCGGAGAAGACCCGACGAGAGGGCGTCGCATTCGTTGGAGAGGCCACAGAGGAAATAGGGAATAATTATGTCTTTTGGTTTTTCCTGTACAGCATTATATGGTTTTTCCTGTACAATAGAGTAAAAGACTTCATTTTCATACCTTTGGGCACGTACAGTTGTACTATCAAATTTTGTTGCACTATGTTGTCTTGAAGTGCATGGTAAATGTTTGGTGAAATACCTGAGTGGGATAAAATGCGTGTTCAGTTAAAGGTTTTCTCCACGGAATTCCCTTCCTGAAAGTGTGCACAAATTTTAGGCATCAAATCGAAATCGGCAACACAAATAAAATAGATGTACCCAACACATGTTTTCTGCAAGACCAGGACCAAGAGCAAGTTACATGTCATACAATTGGCTAAGATTTTGCCTTTGGTCACGTGGGCACCGATGATCCGATGCGTCATACTCGTAATCAATATGAATATGAATTTTGAATTTTTGTAACATATACGTCCCAAAAAAGGCATCACAACGCTAGATTGATCCAACAACTTTATTCCCGTTTCAACTTTTTTGTTGTCCAAAACTAAGAAACCCCAAAACCCTCAGATCTCTGCCAAGTTCAAAACTTCGCCAACACTTCAATGGCCTCTCACCATCGTCACCACAATCATCACCTCCATAACCAGCAGCAGCTGTTACACGCCGCCGCTGCCACCACTGCCAACTGTTGTTGCTGTAATAGTTGCAGCCACCAGTGTGCATCACTGAGCCACCCCTCTCCTCAGTCAACAGAGCCACTTCTCCAAGCTATTGTCTCTCAGCTTCTCCAACAAGAAGGAGGAGGAGGAGGAGCTTGTTGTCAAACCCAGACCCACAAAACTCATCAAGAACCCAACTTTCACAAACAAAAACAGTACTTTAAACATCAGCAACAAGAAAACATTATTCTTTCGTCGCTTCTTAGCCGTATTGATGCACTTGAAGCTTCTCTGCATAACTTTTCTCTATCGTCTACATCCAATCATTGTTCTTCGTTTTCTTTGAGAGACATAGCAGCTCGTGTGATTCAAACCCATTTTCGTGCATTTCTTGTGCGGAGATCCAGAACCTTTAGGCAGCTTAAAGAGCTTGCTTTAATTAAATCCAGCTTCAATTCTCTTAAGTTATCGATTTCCAAGAAAACTCATTTCGATTTACAGGTTGTTTCTCGGAAAGCCATGGATTTGCTTCTCAAACTCGACTCGATTCGGGTATATCAGTCATGGGTATCTGTTAATTTGTTGACTTTTTGGACTCATAAAGTTGAATCTTTGATATGTGGATTTGTTTGCAGGGTTTTGATGCAATGATCAGAGATGGGAAAAGATCAATTAGCAATGATTTGATTAAGTTTTTGGAGTTTCTTGATGGTTTTGCTGTGAAAAGGTGTGGAAGTTCATTTAAAGCTGCAAAGAATTTGAGATTTGTGGCACATAGTAGCAAATCTAGGGTTTTAAGTTCTAATTGTCGAGATTTGGGTAGGGATCAGATCGAAGTAATGAACAAACTGAGGGACAGAATTGAGAAGATACATGGGTTTCCCAGGATTGTTAAAAGTGAGGATGATGACGTGGAACTTGAAGGCTTTCACCAACTCATTGATGATGATGAAGAAGAAAACCCTTTGATTTTGGTTAATGGAAAGAGTGGGGTTTCCGGGAATAAAAATGGGGCTTTGGTGAAAAGGCTAGTCTTGACTCAACCAAGAGTGAAAAAGAATGTGACCTTTGCCGAAAATGAGAATGTGTACAGGATTATTGGCAATTCTAATGGGTCGATTTCTAGTGGGGATGGTAATCTGACTGATGAGGGTGTCTCAGGTGAGGATAATGGACAGGGCACTGAAGTTGAAGACACTAATGGTTTACCTCAGGAGACCGAGGATGAAGAGGAAGAAAATGGAGAATCATTGCAGAGCAGCAATGGGGAAAGAAACTCAACTCTTAGTTTGAGAGGTGAAGGTAGAAATGAGACTAAGCAGTATTATACTGTTGAAGACGGGCAGTTTGTGTTTTCTGCACCATTTCCCGTGAAGATGGAATCAAAAGCTGATTTGATGAACAGAAAGGCTGTGAAGATTGTCACATAAGAGATGATAAAACTGGGGTTTAGGCGTTTTGTTAGACTGCAGAATTTTGTGGCTGTTTGGTGGATATTTGAACTGTTTTCTACATGCTCACTCTAATTTTAGGTTTAGATTCATGCAAAATCACCATGAAGGAAATCCAATGGGACATGGTTTCTTGTGGGTACATGTTGTAGCATTCCCTTCCAGCATAGATTTATAACCTGTGTAAGTTCAGCTGCATTACCCACCTGCCCTAAAAGCTTGTACTTTTTCGTGATAATAATTCTTGAAATTGTGATTGTTTTCTCTCTATACTTGTATTAATTCCTCCTAGTTTTGTTTTTCCACAACGATCTGGCTCCGGATATGTGGAGAACTACCATAAAAGTTGCAAATGCAAGTGGGTTCAGAACACACGCTATCTAATAAACAAATAAACATTTGAAGGAGAGACAGAAACAAGTAGGCAACATGGATGTGCATCTAAAACTAACAATGATACTTCAGTTAGTGTGATCAGCTGGTGTTTACAACTCTCGAATCATTAAGATATATGATCCCAGTTGACGTAAATTATGTAGCAAATTCACAGAAGGATTGCATAAATTTAGAAGATGCAGCTCATTGACACATTTTGATTCAGCATTCTGTGCCGGAATCCCGAAGTCTTAATGCAGAATACAGCTCACAACACTATAAGAATTCTATAAATGATAATAGTACCAAACGTGTCCCTGATCTGTAATAAGACAACACTAACTCATGAAAACATGAATTTAACATGAAATTTACTGGTGAAATTTTCTGACTAGAATTCTTCGACCACGAGCATTAATGACTATCATGTCTGGGGCACTTACAGTCGGAGTATACAGTAGCTCGGCTTCAAGACTGGTCGAATGCATATTGAGAGATACTATTTTCTGCTCAAAATTCTTCCAATTTCGCTTTTTGGTAGTCGGAAGGAATCAGCAGCGCCGATGAACTGTTTACTTGACTAGCTGGTGCTGGCCATGGTTTCCAGTTTTCGGGCATTCAAGGCTTTTTTCTTTGCATCAACTATTTTAATCCTGGCTTCTCCCAAGGCATTTAAAGCAGCCATGTAATTTACAGATATTTCCCCTGAGGTGGTTGGCGAAATCACAAGTAGATATGCTTATATCTGAAAACTACATATGCCCTGAAATTAACGAAAAAGTGTGTTTTCAATTGCTAACGCAAGAGATATGATGAATGAAATAGGATAAAGATAAGCAGAAGCTCGCAGCCCAATTGAGGTCCAAAACATTTTAAACTGCACGACATTTCATCCCTTGGAGCTTGAACTCATGTATTCATGAAGTGGAAAAGGTCAATCAAACATCTGTATTCTGATGCATCTGATGAAATCTCCTTTCAAGGAGTCCTTGTATTCTGGACTGGAAGAAGCTGACAGTGGTACTCTGCGTAGAACTGGACTAAATGACATACTCGTGCTAGAGGGACTAAATGAATTATGATGGACCAGATCTGTTGTCTACCTAGTGAGATCATTGACTTTCTGGTTTGCCCATATGGTATGAAGATTCAAAATCATTTCCCGGTTTGCCTATAGGTATCCATTAATTCTCAGTCAATGATCTAAGCAAACTTCATACTGACTGCACACTCAATGTTCAAAAACACTGATGGCTTGTTAGGGATAAAGTTGCTCAGATCATTGACTTCCTGGTTTGCCCATATGGTATCCGCTGATTCATAACGAAAGCAAGAAAAACCTGTTGATCCACATGAACCTCTTTGTCTTTGTTTTGTTGACACATTACAATGCGGTTACCTTTCATTGTCATTATAGAAATTTCAAGCTTGGAATCACACTCTAGCATGCTCTTCAAACAAACTATACACTTGAAAATTCCACTTTAAAAAATAAATAAATACATTAAAACATCGAAAAATATATAACAAATAGCAGTAATGCACAATTAATTTTAAATTTTAATTCTAAATCAAATTTTAAAAATTTTAACCAACCATTTGTGTCGACTATCCGAGACAACAAAGATAGCAATAATAGTATGTGAAAGTTGGAATTGTAATGCTATGGCTTCTGTTACATTTGTTGACATCTTGGCTAAACAGGAGAAATGAATCAACAATGCTTTGAAATCACTGTCCCCAACTCACTGCTGCAAGCCATGTGCTACAACTTTTTCCATATTCCCCTTGATTTGGTCCACTTTTTGCCATGCAAAACACAGTGTTTGTGTGGCCATTGTGAGAGTCAGCAAATAGAAAATTAACAGTTTAACGTGAGCCACATTCAAATATTAATTTTTTTAAAAAATTAATATTATATTATTTTAAAAAATTTATATAAAATTTTATCGATCAAATTAATTAATTTTTATTATCAAATTCTCGATGTTGACGTAGAAATAAAAAATTACTGTACAAGTAATTTACGTCACTGCAATGACATATGAAATGAAAAAAAAATATATATATATATATATAAGATTATTAAAATAATTAAATAATAAATATTAATAAAAATACTTAAATTGACTCATGAAATTCCCTTTTAGCCCTTGTTATGTTTTATTTTATTTTTCCTTGCCGACCAAAGGAATATGATTATCAGAACGGAATCACGCCATGGCACAAAATATTAATCAATTTACAGCATCACTTTCAATGCTTGACACTTTCATATTAAATAATTAATTAATAATAATTAAATTATTTATATTCTTGTGGTACAAGTAAAAATAATTTTATTTTTGCAAATAAATTTAAAATATTTGTTAAATATTTATATAATTAACATTTAATTAGAGGTTAAACAAA
>BNST01000045.1:0-106918 GCA_019650275.1 Xylocarpus granatum | reverse complement strand
TGGGGAGGGGGGGGAGCAGACACGGAGGCATAGAATTGGAATTGTGCGAGGGAGGGACGGGTGAGGGGGAAGCATTAGCTAGGTAGGAGAGTTGAATAAATGAGTTTTTGCTTTGGTGTATTAGGTGTAATCTCTCTCAATCCTCCACACAGCCGTGAGGAGGGGTACTAGGGGTACAGGATAGAGTAATTTGATTACACCTAAATAAACAAAAGCCAAATATTTTATAATAATAATATATAATATATGATTCCAATCAAAAGTTTTAATATGACGAGAAAATCCTAATTATATGCATACACGTGTCTTGATCACAACCTCACAACTGATGTGATGAAGCTAACATTTTCTATACTTGATTAACCAAATGAAATGCTGTATACAAATTCTTTACGGTAATGTATGCTTTTAAAGCCTAAAATAATGGTCAAGGCCATGTCAGTCTAGAAGTCAACACAATTAAGTCATAAAAAGAATAATATCGATTTCCCTTAGTTTAAATATTTCCATGTTAAGATAATTAATGGTAAAACACAATCTAATCATCTCTATAAAATAAATTTAATCATCAAATTTCAACTAAGCAAATAGTTCCCATCCCATGATAATTTCTGTATTTTAGCAATTATAGTTTTATTAAATAATTTTTCCATTTACAATTTTAAATACCCAGCCGCCCAGAATAGCCACCCATATTGCTCTCTCTCTCTCTCTCTCAAAAATATCTAATGCCACAAACACACAGCTCTTCATCGAACGAGCGAAATCTCTCTCTCTCAAAAACAAATAACAGTAATCCATCATCATCCATTGAAAAACAAAAACCTTTCAAATGAAAAGACTCTCTCTTAATCTTCTTCTAACTCTCTTTCCTTTTTCTCTTGGATTCATAGTTTTTCTTGCTTCTGATAACCCTAAAAAGATTGAAGAAAAGCAGTTACCATGTCGCTCGAAGAATCCTTAAGATCTCTCTCCCTCGATTACCTAAACTTGCTCATCAATGGCCAAGCTTTCTCTGATGTCACTTTCAGTGTAGAAGGCCGCTTAATTCATGCCCACAGGTGCATCTTGGCTGCTAGAAGTCTCTTCTTCAGGAAATTCTTCTGTGGACCCGACCCACCATTCGGTCTTGACCCAGCTGCTTCCCGGATGAACCAGGGACCGCCTTCGCCAGTATCCAGACCTGCCGGTGTTATACCAGTAAACTCAGTGGGTTATGAAGTATTCTTGTTGCTTTTGCAGTTTCTGTATAGTGGTCAAGTCTCTATTGTGCCTCAGAAACATGAGCCAAGGCCTAATTGTGGTGAAAGAGGATGTTGGCACACCCATTGCACCTCAGCCGTTGATCTTGCTCTTGACACTCTTGCTGCCGCTCGATACTTTGGTGTTGAACAGCTTGCATCTCTCACTCAGGTTTTTTCCCTCTTTGTTGTCATACCCACTTTCTCTTACCCCTATTTCTGTCTTTGATATTACTGAAGTGGAGTCATATGTTTTGTTGTTGTTGTGTTGATTTTTGTTATTAAGACAACTAGTTATTTTTGTTGAGTTTTTTAGGAAGTGGCTTGAGATTTCTTATAAGTGGGATTTTCTTTTGAGAGTTCTAATATTGTCTTGATGAAGTGACCAGGTTGGCTTTTTCCTGTTTAACAGTCTAAACCTATTTTTCTAGTACAATTTGTTCGTCATCATCTTCTCCTCCACTTGTAGCTGTTGCAGTTGAGTTGATCTCGCAGTGATTCATTCAGTACTTTTTCCTTTTTTCTGTAACTGAAAACTTCCTTTTCAGTTTCTTGTTAAAAGCTCTTGATTCAACTGTTGTCTCAGTTTTTCCATTCAGTTTCATGAATTTCTTCTTCTCCTTCTCCTTTTATGTTCTTGTGGTTTTTAATAATCTTATTTTCTCGGAACAAAATATTACTGGTTTTCATGCCAAATAAGAAGACTTGTCTTGATTTCATGTACTATCATTTTGAAATTTTCTTGAATTGGTTTTCTCTATATAAATGTTGCAAGCCCAAGACTTTCTATATTTGATCTTGAATCTCCAGTCATGTTCTTCCCACAGTAATTCACCAAATCTTTCCCAAAAATTCACTTTTCCTCATTTGGGTTTAAGATTGGGAAAGAGTGCAGTCATGTGTAAAACAAAATTTTTGGACAAACATTAAAATGCATGAAACGTCTCAGAGCCCTTACATTTTCTAACATCCTTTGTTTTTCGTTTTCCAACAGAATCAATTGGCAAACATGGTCGCAAAAGCCTCAATTGAAGATGTAATGAAAGTACTTATAGCTTCAAGAAAACAAGACATGCACCAACTTTGGACAACTTGTTCCCACCTGGTGGCCAAATCGGGCCTACCACCGGAAGTTCTCGCTAAACACTTGCCCATCGATGTTGTAGCCAAAATTGAAGATCTCAGGCACAAATCATCCCTTGCTCGACGATCCGTTATTCCCCATCATCATTACCACCACGATCTTACTGCCGCTGCTGATCTTGAGGACCAAAAAATACGTCGAATGAGAAGGGCTTTAGACTCATCGGATGTTGAACTAGTCAAACTTATGGTAATGGGAGAAGGGCTAAATCTTGATGAAGCATTAGCCCTACATTACGCTGTTGAAAATTGTAGCAGAGAAGTGGTTAAGGCCTTGCTTGAGCTCGGTGCAGCCGAGGTAAACTACCCAGCTGGGCCAGCGGGCAAGACCCCGCTACACATAGCAGCTGAAATGGTGTCGCCAGATATGGTTGCTGTGCTTCTGATCATCACGCTGACCCTAATGTAAGAACCGTTGACGGGGTCACTGCTTTAGACATTTTACGAACCCTAACTTCTGATTTCTTATTCAAAGGAGCTGTCCCAGGATTAACCCACATTGAACCAAATAAGCTTAGGCTTTGTCTTGAGCTAGTTCAATCAGCAGCTTTGGTTCTTTCGCGCGAAGAAGGTATTTTGAATACGCCTTCATCTACTGCTATATACCCACCGATGAGCGATGAACATAATAGTAGTAGCAGTGGGTGTAGTCTTGCTAATCTTAATTTAGATTCAAGATTGGTTTATCTCAATCTTGGTGCTACAGGTTCAGCTCAAATGGGTTCATCAAGAATGGACGGTGACGATGATTCAAGCCATAATAGCCAGAAAGGAAAGCCATGAATCGACATGATCCGATCATGTACCATCACCATGAATTCTAGCTTAGCTTTGATGGATCAACTATATATATATAATATATATATATTCTCTACATATCTGTCGATGGATTGATAATCAAAGACAAGCCAAAAGTAGTTTTCATATTAATGAAAACGCAATATGAGAGATCAATATTGGATTTATATAATACGCTTTTTGTCAGACTAAAGTGCTTTCTTTTACTTTGCTTTTTCGTCTTTTTTTTGGGTGGGGGGGGTTTGTTGCGGGGGGTGTGTTTTGTTTGTAGGCTCTTAATGATCATCATTGACAAGAAGTAGCAGTTTTAAATTGGAGATGGGAATTTTCTTCTCTCGTGGGATGGGATGAAATGAGACGAGGAGAATCTGGGATTTGCTCTCCGAGAGAGAAGCGATGGAACGGAGGGAGAGAGACGCAGGTCAGTCTTTTCAAACTTGGCCTGTCAGCTCCTTTGTATTTATTGATAAATCTAATATCATGGCCCAATTTATTAAAATCCTTTTATTTTTTTCTCGTTCCCCCACCAACCTTCCAGCGTAATTACATAATACATCTATATTAAAATATGACATCATTCAATATTATATATCACGGATAACGTAATTAAGGAGGGGATGGTGTTTCTTTTCAATTTGATTTTTTATATTCTTTGTTTTTGGACATAATTAATTCTTCTTATTCTAATGAAGGGCAATGACACTCTCTCTCTCTCTCTTCCCCCATTTTCTTTCTAGCATTCAAGGGGCTTTTAAAGAAACTAACTGGCTTTCTAGTTTTTTGTCTAATTTTATTTTTAGTAGAAATCATGTGGCTTTGGAAAACAAATTGATTGGTTCGCTTGCCATGAATGCAACATTGAGTGTGACTACACTCCGGACTGCTTAAAATATTGGCATTATCTAATTGCGGGGTTTCTCTCCATGTAATCCTTGTCTCCGTTTGCCATTTTTGGGGTTTTTTTCATACCAAAAAACTAGGGCTAAAACCTAGTTTTTCTGTTGTTATAAGTACTTTGGTCCGACCAGTGAGTATATTGGTCTGCGGATGCTTCAGCAACTACAATGTCCAGCTTCAGTGGGGGTCATTCATTCTGTCGTATATATATTCTTCCTTCTTCTAGCTAGGTTAGCCCATTGCACATATGTAGTACTCTAATTACACAATCAAACCGATTAAACTTGTGTATGGGATACGAAATAGCATGCATCTAAGGTGACACTTTGGTTGGTTGTAGGACAAATTGCAAATCATATATCATAATAAATGTTCACCTAATGTATCGATTGATCTCATTTATCTCAGTAAGCAGTACGACATCTAGATGACTTATTTTCTGCTATTAATTAATCACAGTTGTTTCATAGGTGTTTGCTTAATTTTGTTTCTTCTTTTATAACTTCAACAAAAATTCTTATGACAATGAAAGTTCACCAATTCTTGACAAAAGTTATTTTTAACAAATACATTTTGAACAGTATATTATGAATTAAGAAATCAAGAAATAAAATGTAAATATTATTTGCTGTGATTCTAATTAATATAACTGTCATTTGGGAGATATTTGTTGTTTGTGTGTTGGTTGATGTTACTATTATTAGTTATATGTGTAGATAAGCAGTAAATAAACTATAAGTACTAGAATAATCTTACTTCTTGAATGACTAATCCTTTATTATACTGTGATCTTAAATTTATGTACTGGCCATAGCCATAGAAAAAGATTAGAAAAATAATTCTTTTACCATGCAAGTAATCCCATATATTCTCTGGCAACTTAAAACGTGGCAAAGAATAGATATATATATATATGTATATATATATATATTATATATATATATATATTTGAATTATAAAGGTCATGTAAGATTGAATTTAATTCTAATTGTCTTTAATACTTATATTATCTTATTTATTTATTATTTTCATATGTAGTTTCAGAAAATGGATGATTAATGGAAGCCATTTCTGTTATGGAATATTAGTCATTGATGTAAAATGATAGTTTTTGTGGATGATTATGCATTGCACCCATTATGTCTTACAATTGAACTTAGTGGTGCCATGTTTCCCCCGAGGGTCTTTCATTTGTTGATGCAGTTGCAATTTTATGTTATAAATTGCTGTCGATAATATCAATGAGAAATTTGTAATCGTTGTACGAAGACGAAGTAGTAATTCTTTTGCTATGGTTGCAATGCAATATTCCAATTTGGAATTCGATTTTCATTCCCTTTGCTGATCAGTGCCCTAATTCCTCTGACCAAACATTTTTTTCTCCTAAAGATTCAGGATAATTCTCCTTTTTCCCTTTTATTAAAATATCTAATAAACTTAAAAATTATTTTGATAAAAAATTTTATTATAAATAATTATAATGTCATTTTTTTTTGTAATCTTTTTATACACATATTTGTTTTCGGTTATTTTGTAGTGATTATCCAATCTCACCCCAACAGTCAACTTTTTGAACATCTCAATGTTAGAGCACTATAATTTTTAGTAACGTTGTAGGCCTTACTCCGGAAATGAGTAGAGAGCAAATCCAAGATTCAAGTTATAGACCAGAAACAAACTATAACTAAGCATATATTTAAAATTAAAAGAAAAATCGTATTACCTTTTAGCAGCTTATAAAAGTTATGGAACAGATTATCCTGTAAGTATTTGAGATTACCCCTAAATTATATGAAGTTTTGGGACTTGTATTCCGAATGTGTGAGAAGTAGACAACTTTTGAGCTCCATTATTGATGAACATAATGGATTTGACATAAGCCGACAAGAGGTTTGTCAATTGAAAGTGCCCCTTTCTTTATTTAGACATTTTTTCTAGCATATTCTTCGATGATAAAACAGCCAATAGCACCAGATAAATATTACTATGAGCGAGTCATAAACTCATTTTCTTCGGATGGAAAAAAATAAAATGTTCCATTTTGACAAATGCAACTCTAAGTTGACAAATCACTAGGCAGTATTTGTTGCCGACAGCCGACATCAAACGATTGGAAGCCAGTCAGTTTAATTTCTTCTTTTTGTTTTTTTAGTAAATTTACGAGTCAGAGCAAGTTGCTCTTTTGATAACACGTCATATACTTGAACAAAATTTTTTTATAATCTGTGGGTATTAAATGCTTAATTTATGTCACATTAACCAAACAAGACCCTTTTATCTTCTTTCATGAAATCTTAAGGAATGTTTCGTAGAAATAATAAGAAGAAAAGATAAGGAAAGGAGATCCCCATTTTTACCAAGATTCTACTGTTTAGTTGGAAGAACGAAGAAGAAACAAAAAGTTTTATTCCCTCAAGTAATAGAATGATAATTCTACTCTAAGTTAGGAATCATGATTTCACTCCTCTAAATGATTAAATTTTAAATTTAAATTTAATTCCTCATTTATGTATTTAAATAATTCATTATTAAATTATTTTAATTATGTATACAAATAATTAAAATTTATGATTATTAAAATAATATTATTTTATTTACAAATTAATTTATAATCATTAATATTTATCTTTTTATAAATTCGATATGGTCTTACTAAACCAGAGTTATTGTTAGAATTAGAAATATATATATATATATATATATATAGTATATTTTATAATTTTTATTTTATTACCTTTTATTTTTATTTTATATTTATTTTAATTAATTTTTAAATTTTATAAATAAAAATTTATTAATATAATATAATAATTTTTATTTTTTAAAGTTTTTAAGACGATTTGATCTTAGTATAATGATATATTATTAGTAGTTATAATAAAATTTTATAAATATTATTAAAATTGAATACACTTTTAATAAGTTAATTAATTGAAATTAAATATATAAAAACTAAGTTTAAATTTTTTTAAAAATCAATTTATTTACGAAACTTTATGTACAATTAAATCTATAAACTTTAAATAAAAAATAAGAGATGTATTCTAAATATAATATAATATATATATATAATTTTATTATGCTCTTCTTTCTTGGAATGAGCATCAATATTGGAGAAGAAATGCCGGTACCAACTTCCAATGGAGGAGAAGAAGATGAGAGTGCAATAGATATGGTGTCATTCATTTGGAGTTTTGGGGCATCATCCTTTGTCACATTAATTTGCTGTCCTTTAGGTTAATTCACATTGGCGTAGGTTATGGTTTTTCTGATTTTTGTTATTATTGAGCTTTTCAAATGTGTATATTTTTTTCTGAGATCGTGCTAGGTAATAGCAAACTCTATGTTTCTTATGTGATTGTGTGATCTTTGTAATTCACAAGCTTAGTTTCCAAATTCTGTTGACGTCATATTGTTTTCAGTTTTTAATTTCAGATTTTTTCATTATAAATTCTAAACCGATCTTAAATATGATTATTTCAATTAAATTTAAGAACCCAAATATATCATATTTTATATTTTTAATTTCAATACATATTTCAATTAATATTTATCATTAATTATTAATGCAACGTGCACTACATTGCCAATCTTGTTTGGCAAAAGCATAATGACAATCAAGCATAAAAATGATCATTCATCTTTAACTTATCCCACGTTATACGTTATTATTTCAGAAATACATTATCAATTGTATTTTTTAAATCAAATAATTTTTTATTTTATAAATAAGTTTTAAAATAATAATACTTTTTTGATGCTATTTTAAATTATTTCATGATATTGAAAGAAAATTATCATAAAAAAAATTATAAATAAATTTACAACAAAGGAGAACAAGCATTCCGCCATCTCAAGTAAAGGAAAAAGCAAAAATTTTAAACTAATGAAATTCTTTTAAGAACAACCAGCAACTTCTCTTGTATAAGAAAAAACTGTATTACGAAGCCAATAAATACATAAGAAAGAAGAAAGCAAGTCATGTTCCTAACAAATCAGTTAATTATTTTCTTTTATTGACCAAACAAAATCATTTAACAAGATAAAAAAGTGATTTGCAGAAATAGTATTATAACTTCACCATTAGTCAACTATTTCTACATGGTTAAAACATGGTCAAATGCAAATTGGAAAAAGGGAAAATAAAATATTAGGAAATAAGCAATAAATAAATAAAAAATCATAGCCATCAAAAACAAGAAAAGAAAAATTTTCTATGTGAAAATTTTTACAATCATGCTCTTAGAATTTTTTTCTCACACCTAATTTCTAATTACACTTAAATATACCTAAATATGCATAAATCTCTTAAATTAAGAGGAGAAAAAGGATTATATCTTCTTCACATTTAAAATTACAGTAAAAAAATTGAATATCCAGGTGCCCTAATTTAACTAAAAGCAAAAGAAAAAATTAATAAAAAATATGATTATCATTGTCATTTGAGTGTGTTGAAAGAAAAAACACTTAATCTTCACTTCCATACAATGAATTAATTGTTTAATGACCCTATGTTCATCATGCATTAATTACAAAAATAAAATACCGCCAAGTTAGAACCAGAATCATTGAGAATGTGACATATATTCCAAAATATGTCTCTTCCCCATTCTATTTTGTGTTAAAATAAAATGTCGTCATAATCATAGGTTAATAACCTTTGAGCCTTTAATCATCCATCATTTTGTGGTTTTAATGGCATTCATATATGATTAATTGTTGAAATAATAAAATACGATTCAAAGCATTGACTTACTTTAGCAAGTGAAAGTCATGGTGCGAGAGACTTAACTCCACCGATTTTAGTTGAAAGACCACTCATAGTGCTGTGCGGGTACTTTGGCTAGTCAAATTTTTGTGTGTGGGACTCTCCACCACAAGACGATTAAAAGTGTCTTCTTTAAAATAATTCAAATTTATGAAACTCCTCCCTTTTTAAGCAGCTTTTTTTTTATGAAAAAAAAATATTTTAATAAAATATATTAAAATTTTAAAAAATTATTACATCCTATTAATCAAAAAAAATTACGTATCTTTTTTTAACATAAACCTTATTGTTATAATTATTATTGTTATTATTATTATTTTATTATTTTGTTATGGTTTTATCCTTCTCCTCTTCCTATCATCATCACATTATTGTTTTAAATCCAAGATCAATTTAAACTCTAGGTCTATAATACTCTCCTACATATATCCCCTTATTATTGTTGCTATTATTATTTTGTTATTTGTTTAAGTTCCATAACTAATTAAAATTCCATGACAACAATGTTTTACCATTCATAAAATCTCGGTTTGAATACATTTTTTTTTCTCTAAATTTTCTAACATATATGATATTTATTTTTAGCTTATAGTTATATTTCAATAAATTAGCAAAACACAAGGATGAAAGAAGAGTGAGAATTTTTATACAACGTAACTACAATTAACAAAAGAATAGAAAATTATTATAAATAGAAGCTAAAAGTAAGTAAAATCTTTTGAATTTAAAGAAGAAGAGATACGTTTATTTATTTTATTATTTATAAAAGAAAAATAAATTTATTATAAGTAGAAGTTAAAAATTTGTAAAAGTAGTAAATGATAAATGGGGTATAAATACTGTTTAATAAAAAGTAAACTATGTAAGTTAATTGAATATATTTATTGTCCTTTTATGTAATTTTATTTAAAATATAAAATTGTTAATTGGATTGAGTATAGGTTTGATGCAAGTCTTTGACTAAGTTTCTAGAGAATCATGACATTAGAATGACTTGGGTTGGATGTTAGCACAATTTTCACATTTCTTCCAAATGTTGGCTTAGGTGCAAAGTTGGCCGAGGAATGGCACCAAACCTCTATCTTTATCATCTCTGCATTTTTACATCAAGCTCTTATCAATTACATTGATCACACACTAAGATAACCCTAATAACTAGTTTTTGACATGGGATTGGCCAACAAAATAAGTTCTTAACGCTAACTACTAGGGCTTTCCCTAATTTTATTTAGGTCTTATTTTAAGGTTGAGAGGATTATCAAAATAATGAAGCCCTAATTTTTATTAGATATCCAATTTTCAAGTCAGCAAGCAATATGTTTGAGTTGGATGGGGTTTCAATGAGCTGACTTAACAATTATAAATGTCTTATTGTAGTTATCGATTAACACAATTATATATTTGTTATTAATGGATATTATTTATTATTATTATTATTTTTGCAATGATATGTTGAAGCTCATCCCACCACATGAATGGCAATAGCGATATTTGAAGGTAGGGCTGTTTTACACCACGTATATTACTCTCAACATTCATTGTTTTATTGAAAAGACTTTATTAATAAATTATCCGAAAACTAAATTTTACTTAAAAAAGACATTTATAAAAACGTAGAAATATGTTAATGCTATTCATGGCTTTGAATAAAAAGTTGATGCCGCATCTATACTTATTGTAAGACTTCAATAAATTATTTGAGTTATAATATTAATATTTGAATAATATCTAATAATTTATATTATTAATTTCTACCATCAACAACACTTTTTATTATTTAATATGATAAAAAAAAATAAAACATCAGTAATTGTAATTTTTAAATAATGAATCATTAAAGTAATTAGAATTGAAATTGCAGCAATGAATCTATACTAATATAAATCATATTTAGATGAGAATGTTGAAAATTTCAAAAAAAAATATTTAAATTTTTTTTCTTTCAATTGTGATACAAATGCCAAAAATCTCAATCTTAAAATTTTAAGAATGTCTTAAGATCCTAAAAATAAATATTGAAATTCAACAACTTAAATTACAATTTAAACTCTAAGAAAACTAAAATTTACATTGAAGAGTTTTAACCCAATAAATAAAGGAACTCAGAATTAACATTAAAAATTTTGACCTAATAATTCATTATTACAAACCAAAAATATATATAAATAAAAAGGTTTGAATGCTATAAAAGGAAATTTTGGATAAATCCATTAAGTTCTCTAAGAACAAAAAAAAAGAGTAATTATCACAATCTCAATTGAGTAAAATTTAGTCCTTTTTTACAATGTTATTTAAATCTCTTTATAGAAGGTCTATTATTAAAATTTTTAAAAAAATTAGTAATAAAAAGTACTAAAATAATAATTAATTAAAATATATGTCAATATAGTACTCCTAAATACACTAGAAAAAGAAAATAATATAAAATGTCAATTAAAATATCACAAAAAATTTTGAATAAGTTATGCGTCATTTTCATATGCTTAAAACATTAAGGACAAGTTTTTGTCCTTAATGTTGATATCAAATCTTATTTAGTTTATATTTTTGGAAGCAATCTATTAAACATCATTTTAATATTCTTCGCTTTTATTTTATAATTGGCCTAATTAGCAAGTGTAAAGAATTTTCAAGATTATTCTTGATAATTCTCATTGCATTGACAAATAGATTAATTAAAAGATAAAATTTTAATCCTTGTGATACTAAAAAAATATGAGTTTTTCAAGTTAAAATTTAAAATTTTAAGTTGTCATCAGTACCAAATTTCTTTAGTTAGTATCAGTCTTTCATGGGCATAATTTCAATGTGTTTTGGATTGCAAAGAAATATTTGACGTTACGATTATTTGAACGAGTAAAAAAGAGGGGGTGGGAGAGAGGGTCTCACAGAAAAAGATAGAATCAAAAACATTTGGCCCACCGTTTTAAGACTTTGAGGCCAATAATTGAATTAACATGTGAGAGACCCAAATCCGTCGGAATCGTGTTTTGTTCTTGGACATATTAATTGCTTTGTTTCTTTTCAGAGTTATCAAATGAAAAGCAAAACCATCCACCAGAAATCTATGGATGAATAGAGCATTGGTTTAAAAGTATATAGCATTAAGTAGCAATTTATTGGAAACCTTTCTCTGTTTTTTTATTTTTTGGGTTTTGAAGAAAATTGACAGTTGTAAAAAATTTTTTTAAAAAAAAGAACATAAATACCACTACCGATTTATTAAGATCATTTATTCTGTTTTCTTTCAATCAATTTTATATTTTTTTATTTAAACAAAAAGAGTTAGATATAATAAATAAATTGTTATGTATTAAAAAAAGTAAAAATTTTGTAGAAAAAGTTTACTTGAGAACTATTATGGTATTTTTAAGAGTGCATACAGGTACAATTGACCAACAAAATTTATTGAAAGACTGTGCGAAATAAAAATCAAAGTGGGGTATACTTTAAAAGTGCAAAGAGACCCACCCTAAAATAGACCATTGTTACATGAAATACGAATAGAATTTGAACATGAGTCGCATGTTTATTTTGAATATTAAATTCTTAATATGGTTTTAAGGTATTTTTTAAAAATAAAACTCTAAAAATTAATATTTTTGCATATGCACCCTCATAAATTTTATTTCTAAATAAATCCTCGTTCATATTAATAAATTTATTTTAATACGAGTTTTATTGTTATTTATGATACATATATATAATTAGTGCAAGAGATTAAAATTTATTAAATTTTTTAATGAGTAAAAGCTAAGTTACACCTCAAAAAAGTATTGTTTAATATGAATAATAATATAAATTGATTAATCATATAATGATAATTTTTAAAATATAATTGATGAATAAATTTAGTTTTTTACATTAAGCAAAAGAAAAAAAAATAAAAACCCTCAAATTTCTTAAGTTTTTTTTTATGATTTCAACTACAATTTGGCAAAGCCTTAGATGGAGTTTTGAAATTTTCTCTAATATCATGTTATTAGTTAGGCTCATTTAGTTTAAAAGTGTTAATGTTAAAAGTCTTATAATCTCAATTTCAAACAAAACTTTTATTATGTTATGATAATTATTTAATGGAGACGTTACTTTCATAAAAAGTGGGTGGGTTTAGTGTGGTTATTACACAATTACAATTTCATTTAGGATAGTGGTATTTTTATGCCACTATTTTTTTTTGGGTTTTCTTTCTCATTGAATGGCCCAAAAATTAGGCCCGTTCGTAATTATGTCTCAAGTTAAGAACTTTTACAATCTTGGACAAACATGTATTTTGTTTTGTTGAACTAAAATGAGAAAGCTTAGAGGAGAAAATAAGAATAAGAATGAAAGCTAGGAGAAAGAAGAAAGAAAAAAAAATCAAATCAGTAACTCAATCAAAACAATTTGAACAAAAAAAAATCAAATTGATTAATTTAAGCAAAACAATTTGAACAACATTATTTTGATTAGTTTTTGAAATTCTCAACGTTATTTTTTATTCTTGTTGAAATATTACATGTAATTTTTAATAATATTTTCAGTATTCAAGCAATGTGATGTTAGTAAACTATTGTAGATACTTGGTTTTTGTAAGAATGCATGAATTACCTAAAGCAAATGCAAATGTATTGAGAAATGAATGAATTCACAAGATTGAAGATGGATGTGGTCAGCCTATGAATACCTATTTGCCCCAAATGATTTTGAAAAAAAGTGAAGAAAATTTAGTGTATTACCACCAGCTTCCTTCGACTAAGTTCGTTGAGGGAAGATGGTAATATATTAAATCCCCTCAACATTTTTTTAAATTGTAGAGGGAGTTTAGTGTATTTCCATTTTTACTCAAATGATTTCATCAAGGGAAGATGATAATGCCTAGAATTTTCTAGACTTGTTTTAAAATTGTTGAGAAAACAAAAGTATATTCCATCTTTTTTCGACAAAATATTTTTTTTAATATTCCCTAGTCGACATGAACTCTCCCATTAAGTGTTTTTTCAAAAACATCCGTGTTTTATTGTTGATCATATTAAATGTCTAATAATGGTCTTGCTTTTGACATAGGTGGCTTGAGTTTATTTAATAAGTGTCAAGGGAGGATTATGAGAGTGTTCATCAAATGGTGGTGAGGTTTACAACAAGGTGATACAATTTGTTGATTATGCTGATCTATCCATCTTGTTGGTAATGAATTGAATATATATTTGTAATTTTATTTGAATATGTTCTTGAATTAGTATTTGATTATGTATTGGGATCATTACTTAAATATTAACTTAAATTTGTGTTTAAATCATTATCTAAATATATATTATGATGTATATCTTATTAGTAGTATCAATTTATTTTTGAATAGTTATAAATTTTTTCATCTCTACTTATTTCAAAATAGAACTGAAATATTTAATACTTTTAAAGTCTACAAATTTAAAGTAGAGAAATAATTAGCAAAAAAATCTCCAAGTTCATATTAAGCTGGAGAATATGTTATATGCGTTCGTAACAAAACAAATATCCATTTGTAGGATTTCTAAATGTGCAATGTAATTTAGCTCAAGACACAATGCCTAACTTACTATATCAAAAAGGTGTAGAAAAATAAAATTGAACATTAATGAACATTTTTTGGAGTATGATTATTAGTTACTCTAGGCATCCCTTATCCTTGTAAAATGAAGCCCAAAATTATTGTTATATATGTATTAAACCAAATTTCAACCCAAGTTGTTCTTGAATATGAAAACTTTGGAAATTAGTTTAAGGCATGTAACTTGAAGTTAGGGTATTAATACACAAGAGTAAAATTGGACTCTATAATAGCCAATGAATTTCTCCTAAGCTATGCAAAAAGGTCGAGGGATATTTTAATATTGTTTATCATATACACTCTAAATTTTTAAAGAAATACAAGTTTGATAGAATTTAAAAAAGTTAATAGGAGTAAATTAAAGTTATGAATTTATTCTTAAACCTTCGAGTAAATTGGTAGTGTTTCAAAATATCCATCCAAATTTCCTAAATCGCCAAAAGACACATCTTAACACTCCTAATAAGAGAATGCTGATCTTAAATTGAAGAGGTCTATATGAATGAGAAAACACAATCCTCCTTCTCACTGTGTTATGTACCTATAACAATTCAACATCGACATTAGAGCCAAGGATAACCTTAGTTGTTTTCATAAGTTATGAATGGTACCAAATTCACATCATTGTATGATGCCATGAAATATTGATGAATTAATAACTAATACTCTTGTTTTATAGACTGAAGGAGAGAAGGTGATTTGTTGCAAGTGGCTTTTCAAAACTAAAATAGACTCTTAAAATAATATTAAGAGATAGAAAGTTAACTTGTAGTCAAAGGGTTCACACAACAAAAAAGATTTGATAATGATAACTTTTCTTCAATTTTTAATAATAATTTATTTTGGATAATCATGGCATTAATGGTGTATTTTGATATAAAATTACCTTAAGTGCATGAAAAAATGGCCTTCATCTTTGGAGATTTAGAGAGAGAGATTTACATAAAATAATAAAAGAGGTGACAATTAAACTGCCTTTACATAATAATCCGGTATGCAATTCAAACACAACTGCATGTATACAAACACTGGGATGGTAGAGCTTTCGCCATTGCAGTAAATTAATTTGCTTATGGGTTAATTCAACCATACCACAGTTTGTGCGCTATCAAATCAATCGACCATCGGCAGAAACCAATCAACCATCGGCAGGTTTACAAACCGATATATACACTGAAGAAAGCACACCTTCTGCCTGAGTTTGCGCATTTTCTAACTTTTGTTCTCATTTTCGAAGCTAACAAAGTTTAATTTTGTTTATTTGTTTGAAGAATATCCCAGGGGAATTCTTCTGATAATCCTCTACCACGGGAAAACCAAAGAAGTTCTGGCCTCGGACTCAGACAAAGAAGAAAGGAGACCGTGGCTTCATTGAAGGATGGTAAGTCAAGAATGTTCTTCTCCTGGTTTCTTCGCTGCAAATACAAATATCCTTAAAAAGTTGTAACTCTACCCCAAGATGCATCAGAGTTTGATTTTGTTTCAAGTGTTACTGGTGCAGTCTCTTCACTCTTTGCTGCTGTTGGATCTGTGAAGCTTGCTTCTGAATCATCATCCTGAAATATATACATTTACATCTATAGCTTCGCTTGTTTGTGTATACACTTGTTCGATCATAAGTTATTGTTGTAATAAAATACAGTAGACTGCAGAAACAGTCTATTAAACTGCGTGCTTGTAATTAATAGAAGCTATATTTTGTATTTCTCGTTAAATCCCTACTGTGTTGTTACAAGTATTCAAATTTGAAATGTACCTGCTGGTCTTTTATTTACTGAGATTGAGAGAGCCAATTGTAGCATATTCAGCGGATAGAAACATATTCCATGAACTACCTTGTTTTGGTTAAAGGCTTAAATATGACATAATAACAAATACTAGCCACAACCAATGGCTCGGCAGCAATTCTTTTACGAGAACGGATTTCATTTTGACCTAAGCTCTCGCCCAACACAAAAAATTTCCTACTGCTGCCTTGTGTAACTGACCGACAACTTTAAAGCTTTCTTTAATTCCTGCTAAAAGTTTGTATTTAGTTGTGCTTTCAAAACACATAAAAAATACTATAATACTTTTAACAGAATCGCTGGCACATTAACACAATGTTATAAATAAAAGACCTGTGGATAAATTTCAAAGTCAATTGATAATGGTAGTTAAATACTGCTACCAGCAGTTTTTGTCCTAAATTTTAATTATCATTATCAACGGAAGTCATATTGGAGTGACTGCTTATAGTCCCTTCTTTAACAATGTTCAAAGATTGCTGAAATATTGTAAGGCTCCCAAATTACAACGTCACTGTTGAACCATTCATTAGACATGAAATAACCTAACCTTGGGTGGTCTAATTCTTCTCAAAAGTCATGAATTGCTTCTATTCTTCCATTTTTACTATTCTCGTTCTTCCCTCAAGTTAGAGCTTTCCCTAAAAAATATAAGAATCCTACATATACAGACAAGAATATCATGAACCAACTAAGGTGTACTCGATAAAAATTCGCCAACAAATTGTGCATTGACATAAAATAAGACCTTGCAGTTTCAAATTACCCATCAAGATTCAAGCTAATACTCATGCAAAAATTGGAAAAAAAAAGCGAATTTCAAGCTCAAGATTTTTCCTGATCCCTTCTGTCCACTACTTCCAATAAATTAGCTGCTGTAACTAAAATCTCCAATGATAATGGAGAGAGGCAATAAATTAATCATTTTATTTTGCACAATAATCTCTTAGTGCAACACGAATCCTTATGTCCTGTCATTTCTCGCAATTTCACAGATAGCCAAGATGACTTTATTATGCTTCTTATAAATATGACAAACTTCTCCATTGACAATTAAAAGAAACCAATGAATACAACTTTAAATTTCACAAGATATAAAGAAAGAACTAACCAGCCTGGAATTCCTCTCAGATGGTATCTGATAAAGGGAAGAGCTTTTCTAGGATTCTATTAGACAGAATTCTGTTAGGGTCCAATTCCTTCCGCGCTTTATTGTAAGAATCCACAGGAAAACACTTTCTTAGCCTTTCTTGGAGAGCTACAAGCTCATCTTTGTCCTTTGGAATCTGGACATAATTTATGAAGGTTTAGTTAAAGAAAAGTACGGGGACCAAAAAAAAACTGTAGATTTTAGAGCACCAATTTTGCTCAAGATTTTGAAGGAATTATAGTGGTGCAATTCATGGAAAGAATCATGCAAGAATTACTTAATAATCTGACACAAAGAAAGAATTCATATGCTAGTCTGTTCACAAATGAATCCCAGAAAAAATTTTAACGCCACTTGATTCTAGAATAAGAACACATCAAAGTTCAAAATTACGTCAAAATGCTAGAAATTTGAAATTGAATTTCATGAGCATCTACAATTTTACATTGTGAATAGAATTTAGAAACAAACTTTTAAAACATTCCAAACCATACAAGATCACTTATTTTGATTCAAGATTTATGAAAAAGAAGTAAAAACAGAATATGCAAGATTTAGTAGATACCTCAATCTTAGCCCAGTGCTCATAAGCAGAGTATTGATCCCACAACTGAGATTGAGCCAGATGCCTGTAATGGAAGAATTCTTCTGTTATTTCCTTTCTCTGGCGAGCATCCATTGTGGGAAGGTACATAATTATACCAACCTGATACAGAAACAAAATTAAGTTTAATACAACCATTCCAAACAGTTCACACAATTTTCTGTAGGGTTAGCCACCAATCAAAATCCACAACTATGACAACAATTAAGCACAATCAACAACTATAGCAGAATGTAAATCATGGGGACAGGGAAAGATGCCCTTATTGTGGGCTAGAATATCCTTGCAAGTCTCATAAGCCAAAACCAGGGATCTACAAGTTAGGTGATTGCACTGCATAGATGAACAAAATGGAATCTGCTGGTGCTGATGATGTTTGATAGAATTTAAAATTTTTTCTGCCCTGATTAATTGTAAACAATTTCACGAATTGAATATAATTTGGAAGTTGGTCAACAAGTTAGTTCACATTTCAGAAGAGCTCATAATCAAATTGACGCATCCAGTTCTAAAATTAAGTCCAAAGTAAAGGCTTGCACTTACAGCAAGCAAGCAACTTCACAAACTATATTGGACCCCAATCTAGCACTACAAAATCCTCCATTTACAAGAAATCCAGGGGAAAAAGGAAACAAGAGATTGAAGAAAAAAGCAAGACATCATGACACCTAGCCCCATATCTTATAAAATAATTCCATGGGAAAAAAATTGGAAGAAAGAGCAGCCTCAAAATATATAACATAAAAAATGCCAAATCTAAAACAAAATAAAAAAATTGTAGCAGAAATTACCCAT
This sequence comes from Xylocarpus granatum, assembly GCA_019650275.1. Lineage (NCBI taxonomy): Eukaryota > Viridiplantae > Streptophyta > Magnoliopsida > Sapindales > Meliaceae > Xylocarpus > Xylocarpus granatum. The sequence continues at coordinate 88,166 of BNST01000045.1, read as the reverse complement.
GAGAATATGTCATTCTCGGCTGAGCTAAAAGCTGGGCTCATGAGGCTCTGACTCCGTGCCGTCCAGCGCTGCTCTATAGGAGCAGGAGCAGGTATATCTTCCTTCTCTATAAGCTTCTTTAGCTCTTCCATGTATTCAAGGTCTTTCATGCTTGGTTTGGAAAGGGTTCCAGCAGGAAAGCAAGTTTCTGACACCCATTGATGCCCACCACAATCAAAGCCTAAAATTTCATCAGCCCATCCCACTCTGTATCCCTCTGACTTCCTCCAGAACTCAGCCTCAGCTTGATTGACCTTTATGACATGTTCTTTGTTAAGAGGATCAAGTGCAAGCAGTTTATCTCTCAACTCTGTAAATGAAAGTTCATTTATATCTGGCTCAGTGTTGTCAGGAGAGTTAGCTGCGATTTCATTAGCTCTGCAATCACAAAAGTAAGCGGTAAAGTCAAATAAGTAAAAGATGAAAAAAGAAATTAAAGTTATAAAAGTAGTTAAGCAACCTCAAAATGGACAAGCAAGACCAGAAACAATCAAAATACAGAGCCAATGTAACTGGGAATTTCCAATTAGTAGATACCAGTGGCTTAGAATAATTAGATACGTATGGCATCCAAGAGCCTAAAATTGACTTTATCCAATCCTCAAAAGTAATCAAAATTGGAGAATATCAACTCACCTTTTTATTAATATAACCACGTGTTCATGTCAAAAGAATTTGCTTCGTGATTGAAAATTTTATCATGGTGACTGGATTCTTGCTCTTTTGGCTGAATTTGGGATTAACTACTTGACCTATTCATTGTTTGATCGAATCCCAGGCAAGCGGCTCTTGACTGAAGCTAATTTTGATCTCAACTTAACCAGAGCCTCACATATATTTATAGGACAACAAACTATGGATATGGTGATGGTGAATAGAGTAAAGAAAGATGAAAAACAAAAAGAAACAAACAAACAAATTGTAAGCATGAAACCATTTATTTTGACAATATTCACAATTTTGAATCCTTTCATACAAAGCCATACAAGTCTTCAAGTAATTCAAAGGAAATACCTCATTTTACCATCAGAAGGCCACAATAAGCAATTTAAAGATGATAAAAGGAAAGGGAAACCTTAAAAGAAAAAAAAATTAGAACAAGAAAGAATAAAGCACTAGCAGGTGTGAGCAGAGAGATAAAATGCTCAGTGCTCATCCGACCATTAACCCTTTATTTTCTTTTCTTTCAAGGAAACTAAGAATTATTAAATTAACTAGAAAAGATAAGAATGACAGATATGGATCTGGTATCCAGAAAGATAAATATAAGAGAACAAAAGCGGAGGGCTATATTTATACAAAACCAATTCATGAACCCCAATGGGTATCTATCCCTCCCTAAACAAAATAAGCAAGCCATACAAAATTAACCCAAAACCCCATTGAATTCATCCAAGTTTTTATATGCTGAACAGAATGTTAATGTCACTAGTTAGCTTCCTTGTGCCCCAAACTGAACAACTAAAATGAACAGCTACAGACAACAGTTGTACCTGTACTTTGTGAGAGACTCCCTGTACAGGTCTCTAAAATGCTGTATAGCTTCCTCTGGTGTATATTTGGCTTTGAATTTGGGTGGACCTTTCCATTTCGAAAAGGGATTGGACCTCACAACCACAACAGTGTCAGTATAAGGAATATGAAGGTACTTCACATGCTTATTCTCAGATAATAATTTCCTGCAAATAGAAACTGAGAATTTTTTAGGTTTTGAGAACCAAAATATCCTGCATCTATTGTTATTTAATCTCACGGTACAGTACTATAAAGCATCCTTCACTTCAAGCTCATCACTAAGCTATAAATAGTGAAGCACTAAAACTGAACAGAAAATGCATTTAGTGCATGCATAACCCTTAAAATAAGGCTCATTTTACTATACAACAAAGCAATACATACATATATATATATATATATATATATCTGTTATCTGATAGATCAAAATATATTCTTTGTTCTTGATCCCACAGTTCTTAGCATGCAATAAATAATAAATCATGGTGGAAGAAAATGCCCTAAAATTGTCAAATTATTCGCAACATAATAACCTTGGAGGGCTACCATAAGTTCTAGGTAAATTATTTACTTGCAGATTCAATAAATATTTTGTTATAAGTAAGGACCTTAGATTGCTCGGAATAGAATATAAATGATAGAAGGAACAAATTATTACTTGTGGTTTTTCTTTATCTCTTTTATGTTTGAGACAGTTGTGTGCTCTACAAGCTCTTGTCTCTCAACACACTGAAGAGTGACTTCAGCAACCACTCCAAGGCCTCCAAGACCACAACGTGCTAGATAAAAAAGTTCCGGATCTTTCTCTTTTGAAACCTCTATTGTTCCTTTGGCAGGAGTGACCAATTTCATGCTGATGACCTGCTCATCAATAGGAGGTAATTTTGTACCTGTACCATGCGCGCCAACCTAAGGACACAATAGACACAAAACCGAAAATCAGATCTAAATTATAAAGCAAAACATAACAGTAGATTACATCTCAATAATTCCAGCTAAATGTTGAATTTACAGTGTTCTTTCTCAGTTTTAAATGTATTTCATTTCATTCTTTCAAGAACCAGAAATGGCATGTATCAAATAGAAATTTTAGACTTCAGTCAACTAACCAGTCCTGCAGAACTACTCCCCTGGAAAAGGTTTAAAGTATCATATTCTGAATTCTACAAATCTCATAGGTTTGAACTATTATATTCTGAATTCTACAAATATCATATTTATTTCAGAAAATAAATTCTTTTACAACATTTAAAGAGCTAGAATAAAGGAGAAAGAAAGCAAAGGTTGTTGTAAGTCTAAAGTGTAATGAGAAGTAAGGACAACATTTTCAACCACTGCAGACCAACTAAGAGTATGTTTGGGACTGCCAACCACAGCAACTAAATTGTGCAGCTAATGTTTGACACTGAGCTTCTCGGTTATACTTGACATCTAATGATTCCATCCTATAGTAGCCGTATATTAATAGCCACAATACCTCCATTCGTAACACACACCAAAATCGATCACGATCACTCCATAAGTGTTCAATGACATCAAAATGGAGAAATATATATGCAGCTCATAAAAAAACACAGCTACATCCACAGATCGAATTCAAACAAGTTCATGGCTTACTGTATAGCAAATGCAATTTCTAGCTAAAATCTTTAAGTTATAAAAAAGACCCAGAAAGGAAAAAGAAAAATAACCTGAACAATGCCACCGATTTGCTGTTCTCGAATGGAAGCAAAGTTTTGCAGCGTAAGGCCATATTGTTTAATCTCATCCACCAACTCCTGAACTCTGATTCCAGCCTGCACCGTTACTTTCTTCTTCTCCTTATCTACCTCCAAAACCTTATCCATCAAGGCCAAATTGACCATCCCAGTCCGAGCCAGCCCGATCCCATTGGGAGACAGCCCGGACCCGACTGGCCGGATCTTGGCCCGCTTCTCATTCGCCTCCTTCACCAACTTCTCCAACTCCTGAATGCTCTCCGGCTGATGGAAATTACGAGTCTGCACCTCGTGCGTGCCGCTCCAGTTCGAGACGGTGTGAAGATCTTCGGGCAAGGGGGCGTATCGGAAGATCTGGGCCTTTTTGTGTTTGGCAGTTTCGGAAAATGGGAAGGAATAGTAGGTAGCAGCGCCGCAGAAGAGAAAAAGCGCCGTGTAACCCAGATACTTGCGGATTTCGGCATCAGAAGCGGATGAAGAAGAAGAAGATGCAGATGAGAGTGTACGGGCGAAGAGTAGTGGATGCTTGGCTGTGTTGAGGGTTTTGATGTTGTAGTGGCAGTGGTAGTGCCGGAGAGATTGGAGCGTTCGTCTTACTGTCGCAGCTTTCTGCATTTTGTTGTGTTCAACTCTCCGAAGATACAAGTGCTTGCTTAATATTATGTATATATTATAATATATTTTTATAATATTTATTATACTATATACACATAAATACTAATTAAATTTATTTTAAATATAACAAAATATATTTTAAATGAAAAGTTATGTTTGTTTTTAAGAATAAAAAGTATTAAGTAACGATAAAAGAAAAAGAACGAGGCTAATTTCCATCGTGGGGTCATCATAAAAGGAAAATTCATTATTTATTATTTTTAAATTTATTAATATTTATTAATAAATTGATATTTTTAATATTATTAAATAGAAGCACATATTATAATAAAAAATAACAATATTTTTTAATTTTACTTAGTAGTCATTTTATTTTTAAAATTAAATTAAAATTATCAAATAAAAATGCCTCCCGAGTTAGATCCAAACAATTTAGCCACTTCCACCCGTGCTCACAACTATTTAAATGCAAGTAGATTAGAGAAAGTACTGCACTCATGCAATAAAATTTTTACAAATTTGACAGGCAAATAAATGATTGCAAGCAGTCAATTCCAACCCTTCGCATTAGTTACTCCCAAATTTTCCCAGGAAAATTGAAAAATAATAATAATAATAATAAATTACAGAAGAATCAACCAGCCCAAAAATTAAAGCTGAACACTTTACTTTGCGAATTAACTCGGGCTTCCTACGTTTTTCATGCCGAGTTCCTCGCAAAATTTGCGTTGCTGTCTCACAAACATCATTTGCAACATAACTTACAAAAAGATAAAAGAAAAGAATCTATCATCCATCAGTAATTCCTTACAGAGATGCACATACATCAGGCACAAACTAAAATTTAGAAAACCCAACACAGTTCAACAATCAGTTAGACTTTTCATCAAAAATAACAAAATTTCATGAGATACATGCTGATATCTGCTTTGCTGTTGAAAATGGAGAAAAAACCACAGCTCACATTACAAGCACCCTCACCTACAGCAGAAGGCTGTATTAATCGTGGCTGTGACCAGTCCTTTCCTAAACAAAATATAACATAAATTGATAAAGAAAGCAATTGAATGTGTAAAGCCATCAGCAAGATGGTGCAATTGCAACATGGGAAAAAAAGAAATCTATTTGCGAATACCACGCCGGTTATGAAATTGAATAGTGTGCATTAAAGTCAGACAGCCTGATCCTCCAATTCTATTTGACCCTTCCTTTCTATATTTTCCTCCCTCATATTTCTCTCATGCAGTTCGAGCCAATGGTTCAATGTTATTAGGTCTGTCTAGCTTAGACAGAAGTAGCTAGCATGAAATTTTAGTTTAATCAATGTTATGCTCACCGCCATTTTTTCCAGCTCCCATGAACCCGATTTTGTAGTTTTCGGTGGAGATGGGGATTCTCTCCATGTCAGAGCCACCGTCTCGTCATTCATTCGCCTCTTTTTGAAATTTCTGATATCTCTCAATTGCCACTTACAAATCTCAAGAGTAACCAATATATAAGCATGAACACTAAGTAACAATAACAAACAGAAACAAATGATCAGGTTTTTTTCACTAAACTGACCAACGAATCAATATTTGGACGACAACACCCTCAGCCACAAAAATTAAACAAGCTTCTCCGCCCCAGCCGAACTTGGAGAGTGTTCGGAGCGCGAATTTTAGGCGTGCATGAAAAAGGAAAAGTATGAAGTCTTGTTAAGTTGGCTTATTTTAGTCAAAAAGTAAGTTAGAACACGCATGAAAAAAGGCAGTCAGTACAGCGTTTTGGGACGCGTTGTTTTAGTCTTAAAAGTAAAGTTGTAAAGTAGGATGTGTTATATCTTTCTAATCCATTTATTTGTGCCAATTTTCTGGTTTATAGAGCTTAGTTTCTAGGTAAGAGAATGCGCCAATTTTGAACCAAAAACAGAATCTTCCCAGTTCCATTCAAAGGTGTACAGAGTACACGGAGATCTCTGGCTTCAATCGTCATCCATGACGCATCCTCCTTATTTCCCAATGGGCATGGGCTTCCCCAGATAAACCCTCCCAGTTTTATTTATGCCCTCTGCTCTACTGAAACCTGCTATATATATATGAAGGAGAAAAGACGATAATATCTCATCTCAAAACTTGCAGCTGTTTAGAACAAATTAAGAGAAGGGCAGATGGCAGAATTATTCGTTAAGCAGGCACAGCAATACGCAGAAGGTCGACCAAATTACCCGGAAGAATTGTTCCAATTCATTGCCTCCAAGACACCACTTCACGACCTTGCCTGGGATGTTGGCACCGGCTGCGGCCAAGCTGCTGCATCTGTAAGTCTACGCCAAATTTCAGTTATTTATTTATTTATCCATAACGCTTATCTATGAATTTTCTTCAGCTGGCTAGGATCTACAACAATGTAATAGCCACAGACACGAGCTCAAAGCAACTGGAATTCGCAACAAAGCTGCCCAACATTCAATATCAGCTCACTAATCCGACGATGTCCATAACCGAGCTTGAACAAACAGTAGCAAAACAATCAAGCGTAGATCTGGTGACAATTGCTCAAGCCATGCACTGGTTCGACCTGCCTCGTTTTTACGAACAAGTCAGATTCCTACTCAAAAAACCAAACGGAGTAATTGCTACCTGGTGCTACACCGCACCTGAAGTCAATGAATCCGTAGACGCAGTTTTCAAACCATTTTACGGCGTTGATGCAGAGCCATTTTGGGAACCACCGCGTAAATTGGTGGATGACATGTATGTGAACATTGATTTCCCGTTTGAGCCGGTAGATGGAGCAAGTAATACTGGGCCGTTTGATCAATTTGTTATAGAGAAGGTTATGGATTTAGATAGTTATTTTACTTACATAAAGTCATGGTCAGCATATCAGAAGGCTAAGGATAAGGGCGTGGAGCTTCTATCAGAAAATGTGGTTGAGAATTTTGAGCGTGCTTGGAATGAAGATGGGCGGCGGCAGAAGATTGTTCGGTTTCCAATTTATCTGAGGATTGGAAAGGCAGGAAATAATTGACAAGAGATCCTTCAATTGTTTTATGTTAGCTTCTTATTTTGACCAATTGACTTAAATAATATTGAAATTTTTAGTTTCTCAAAATTTCTCTAAAAAATATATTAAATAAATATAATATATGTATATATATCACACAACATAATTATTTACTTAAAAAATTTTATATTAAAAAAATACAAATATTTAAGTAAAAAATTTCTATACTAAAAAAAATTTTACGACGGTCAAAGAATATCAAAAAAATTCATTTACCACATTTGATTTTTTTTATTCTAAAAATTATAAAATTTATTATTTTTTTAATAAAATTTGTTTACTCTAAAAGTTAATACTCTATCTTAATAAATTTTAAGATTAATACTAAACCTTAATCGATCTTTTATCTTCAAAGATTATTTATTATTAAATATTATATTACGAATAATATATATATTTTTTACGAGTGATCTCAATCTTCTCATAAGCTGAATTCTACTAATAAATAAACCTTACGAGCATAATATTTAATTATTAAAAAAAATTCTTTTAAAATAAGAAAGTTATAAATAATGAATATATTAAAAAATCATTAATTATTTATAATATAAATTTTTATTAAAAAATAAGTCATATTCCAACAATCTTTTATCTTGGTGAACTTTTTTGCTTGAGCAAGGCATTATGATGAAATGACCTCCACCATCATTGCATTCACACAATCATGTTATCTCCAACTCTTTTGATATGCTCTACCAAAATCCGCAACATCCACTTAATTGTCAACACAGAGAATCATCACTTTCTACTGTATTTAAAATACATACTATTTAGAATTAAATTCTAAGAATTACTTCAACATATGTTGAATATTAAGCTAAAAATTAACCACTCTTATGTTTGATTTTCTTCGAAATTCTTAGCCATTATCATAAATTCCATCACACACCTTACTTAATTGTCAAACTATACCTTGTGTGCAAAAATAATATGGACCACTAATAGTAATACATCACATATCCTCTTCCATAGCAATCTCATGCTACAAAAATTTCTTCTTCATCTATTTGATGAGAGGAAATCAATCTCCCTATGAAAAATAAAGGCCCACCACTGGTTGTGTTATTAGTATCTCTATTATTGGTTTAGAGATACTTGCTAAAGTTGCTCTATACAATCATAAAATTTTTAACACTAGCCACACTTAAAAGAGTTATAAATTGGTTCTAATCCAACTTTTTTTAAAAAAAAATAAAATTGAGCTTTCTGCCTTTTTCGAACATGAAATTATTATTTTTTATGAGGTAAAGTTTTAAGAAAAATATAAAGACACCTAAGAGAAATTCATAGAATAATGTAGCAGTCAGATCTTTCCAAGTAGTTAAACATGCTGTCAATAAAAGGCAAACGGTTGGTAATTTCCACTTCTCTCACATATTAAATTCTAATACTAAAAGACCCAAAGCACCTTGGTGGATTTGCAAGTAAGTTTTAAGGTTTTGTATCTTCTCTTAATTTTTTTTTAATTTAATAAAATAATAACACATAACACACTTAATAATCAATTATTTAAATTATATCTTAAATTTTTTAAATTTATATTATAAAATATAAAATTAATTTATAAATATATCATCTATTAAGACAAGGAGTGAAAAAAGATTCAAATTCAAATTTTGATGTGTTTTATTTTAAAGTCTTGTCTGGGTTCATCTGCCATCTTATTCTCAAGAAAGATTCAGAACACTGAGCAAGAACAACGCACTGGAAAGAAATATTCTAACTTGGTTTATAGTTACAGGGCATTGCAGTTGCAGTGCAGAAAGGGTTTCAGAAAACTCACATGAAATTAAGGTCATTAACTCTAATAGATTCCAAAGATTATATATATAGCTTAAAAAGTTCAAAATGTATACAGATGCTACATGACATGGCCAATACATAGAAGAAACTGCACTGAAGCATCACCACACGCAACGATAAGTGACATGTGAATCCGTTATTTCACCACTGTAGGTAACTTTCACCACCTGTCCCCTCTCAAGTCCATAATATCGTGCAATTGCATCCTTTTTCAACATTCTAGGAAGCTGAGATTGAAAAAAAATGAGAAAAAAATCTTTTGGCCAACTTCAAACTTTATTGATGGGAAGTTCTCAATTCCATGTCTGCTTCAAATAAGCTTATGCAAAATGTCTTACAAGTAGTTCACATCAGCACATGCATATTGACCTTCCAGTTTGTGCATACAAGCTTATAACTATAAACTAAAAGCAAGGACGTAAATTATTTATCCATGTCTTTCTTCTACAAAAACTACAAGGTAATCCTCTTCCATTCATTTCCATCACAGTACAGGGATAAGGGAAACCACAACTGGCACAAAGGCAAAGTATTAACGCTCCTGATACTCTGTCAATATCATTACTTGTCAGTAATTCCTTTTTTTTTATAAAATACTATGACTATTCTGCTCGGGAATTTCAAATCTCTTAAGACAGATCTTTTCTCCTTTCCTGCCGATGGAAGTGTAAAAATATTCATTGATAACAGATTTAGAATTCCCTTCTAACTTCAGTGATTACTGTATTGTCTCATAAAACTTAAAACTTAGACCTGAAAACTAAAACTTACTTGGAGGAAGAACATTTAGAAAACCGGTATTGATATTAAATTATAACTGTTGAAATGTAATGCAGAAAAAATCTTGACCTTTTAATCATATAATAACCAAAATCTAACATATGGTATGAGGAATGTGGTAAGTTAGAAATATCAAAAAGAAAATTAGCGCAATCTGCCAAGTTATATATAAGTTGAACAATTAAAGTAGACTTAACCTAAATTCTGAGATTTATGTAATGAAACAAGGTAATAAGTAACATGCATGATACTGAAGTTTGTAATTGAGTGAAGGTAGTGATGGTGGTTGGAGCAATGGTAATTGTTTGGTGATTGTACCAACTGCCAACAGTGATGATGACTGGTCATTTGGAGACAGTGACTGTGTAACGATGATGACAATGAAGACAGTGACTGTGTAACGATGATGGCTGGCATATTGATATAAGAGAATCATACCATTTTGTTATGTTCATGATGATGGTAACAAGGGGTAATTGCATTTGTAATTATGGAAAAGAAAAAACAACATACATACACATACAACAAGGGAAAACCAACCACAATTAAAAGTGGAAGTGTGGAATTTTCACCTGCCAAATTCAGTCATCTAAACCTACTTACATTTCCTTGTAGTAATGCTAGGTTGATTATTTCTATTAGTGATGATTAAAGACTGATATTTAAAGTGTTGAATTTTCACTTGCTGAGTTCAGTCATCTAAACCTACTTAAATTTCTTTAATAGTAATGCTAGGTTGATTATTACTATTTAGTGATGTTTAAAGACTGATATTTAACTTGCTTGTCATTAGAGCTTCAGACAAATATTCTACAGATAAAAGAGCCATCATAATCCACACAAATTCTCAGTAAGCCATTGTACTGTAGAAATATAAGAAACAAAAGGAAGGCAAAGGAGCTATTGTTTCAAACATGTTTTACCGAAGTACTCAATTAAACACTGACCTGTTTTTCCTCTATACTGTACTTCTTCAAGAGTCTTTCCTTCTCTTGATCAGTTAAAACTCTATGCTTTGGTTTTAACACATGCTTTGTGATATTAACAAGCAAATCAGTAATCTGACAATAAACCAAATCATTTCAGAAATTAGAAACATAGAATGGGCAGTAAATTTCTTAAATATAAATGAAAAGTGCAAGATAACAAACGAAGTTTAATATTAGATTTGCAAACCCACACATGCACTTAAACTCAAGAAGAACAAGAACAGACTTTCAATTTCGTTATGCAACATGAAAGTGCCAGGATATAGGTTTATTAAGTTTCAAGTAAAAATGGTTAAGAAAAGGTAAGGGGATGTACATGTAATGTGCACAGTCAATTCAATAATCAACATGTAATGATATAATGCAACAAAGTATTGTCATGTGAATCATCAACTTCCAAGTCTCAAAGCACAATGATCATGTGAATTATCTAGATTTTTTATTCTTTACATCTTTGTTAATGGATGTTCCATTTGGCAGTCTAAAGGATGAAGCAAATGTAACACTAGAGCACCCTTAAAGCATACTTGTAACTCATGAATTCTGATTTTATTAAAGAGATAATTTATTCACATATGTGTGTGCCCGTGTACATATTCATAATTCTGCAGAGGAGCCTTATTTAAGTTGAATGCAAATCACATGTAAGTATGAGATACTTATATAGAACATATGGTTTGCAGGTACCTCTTAGATAAATTAAGAATTGTCCACAGCTAGTATTTAAGGCAGGGCATCTTATTTTGAAATATTGTGGTGTCTATATGTAATGTTTATCTTAACCATGGAAGTGGGACTTCAAATACTGTAGTGTAAGTATTACTTAGAACAAGACCTTAATAATCTCTTTATAGGTTATAGTTTTATCACGAGCAAAGCTTACTAGCATTGATAAATATAAGGTGCTTAATCCTAAGTAAATAATAGAAATTCATCCACATATTAGTATATTCGAATTGTCACAATAAAATCCTCAAATATCTTGGAATGTTAACTTAAAGATAAGAATAGTTGGAACATGTATCCAAAACATGAAATCCATTACCCCAGGAAAAGTCTAGGATACCCACTTAAGGTCATTATAATACTTCATATTATAATCTAAGCTTAGTTATTTGGTAATCAGTTCATCAAATAAGAGAGGTAATATATTCTAAGCTTAGTTAATGTCTTAAGGGCACAAATAATTAGAGAGGCAAAAAACTTATTACATGTGGAGTATAGGCATGGGATTTAGTGTTAATACAACTATCTGCTATCATCCCGGTACTGGGCCCACACACAATATACACTCGAGGGAAGGGAAAATAGCAATCACTTGGTGTGGCATTTCAAAAACTGTCATCCTGTGACTTCCTAAGTTTGTAATCCTGCATCACTTCTTTTAATCAACAAACAATCGTAAGTGATGTAACCAGTAAAATATTTAAAAATCCATTCCACCGCACTATTTCAAACTAACAGCAGTGAGGCAAATGAAACCTCTTATAATAGTATAATCAACTGCTATTCCAAATTTTGTTCCTCTTCATTTGTATTAGGTCACTAAATGTAGCATGATAATGAATGCAAGGAAGGCATAATGAGTTGCCTACCAGATTTCCAGATCCATAGGGTTGATAGCAATAATATTAGTAAGACACAAGTTAAATGAGATATAATCAAAAGATTGCAATCACTATTTTGAATGTTGGCAAAAAGTACAAAAGATTACAAATATTTGAATACCTTACAATGTCATAGAGAAACTCATGTTCCCTATTGTTAACCTTGAAATAAAAAAACTAATTTTTCTACTTTCCACATTGAAAAACTAGTGCAATGTTTATATAGGCTATGAAATAAAATTCCTAATGAAACACAAATCCTACCTAAACAAGAATAAACAGTAATCCTACATAAACAATAACTAGCTAATAATACTCCAAATCATATTTGGGTTTTAACACCCATATGGTTATTTCTCTTGTTTTTAATTATTGATAACAAATCTGTATTATGTTATTCAATATTGGTGTGTAGAGTCGGAAGCATAACACTGTAAATAAATAAATCATCCAAAGTGAAACAACTAAATTAGCCTGGGCAAGACATGACAATCGTATTGTAAGGAATCACATGAATGTATGGGGGCCAAATAAGGTGCATCAACATGCAGATAAAAAGGCCAAATTTAGTTACAGCTTAAAAGAGTATATAGCCTACACAACTTCTGCTGCTATATAAAAGGAGTAGTTTATTTACCAAACTAAATTCAAAATTTAAAAGGAACCTTGTTGTCACTTCTACCCTAACAAATTGAGGCCCATATGCAATAGGCACATTTCAAATTTTTGTAACAAGCCATAGTTGTGCCATGAGGCATATAAACTAGCCTAGGAGAAAATCCATTTTTCTTTCAATGTGTTTTAACATACAGGAGATTTCCGTACTTTAAAGATCTCCATCATTTCATGTATTCATGAAAATGTCCAAGAAAGTATACAATAAAATTCCTTTAACATACTACTTGAAAACCATTCAATAGAGCACACTTAATGCTGAACAACAACCTAAAGCTTGTAATGTTTCTCCCAGAGAACTTCCAAGGAAAGATCACATCCATCAGCACACTTTAAACGAAAAGTTTCTAGACATGCCTTTGATTCCATAAATATCAAAACAGGATAATTTATCTAACCGATTCTAACAAAAACAAAGAATTTAACTATTTTTTCCACATTCAAGCAACTTTAAACAAATGCCAACTTCCACTCTTAATCCCAAAGTTCCTACCAACATTTACGCATGAAAAAAATCTATTGACATAGGAAACAAACTCTTCATGAGTTTTGAAGAGATGCATCAGACTATAATTCTCATCCCTGACTACTCACAGTTTGACCTTATTCCCAAAATTCCCTCTTAAATAGAAGAGATTGGATAAGATCCTCTTGCAGCAAAGCATTTAAGTCACTTCAAAAAGAATTTGTAATCTGTTCCGTAACATAATTCCATAAACATTTGCAGCATCAGTATCTCATGTTGACGTCACTCCATCCATTCAACATATAATTGTTGCTTTCATTGAACTAGCACAAAGTCAAAATAAGATGTCAATTCGCCACCAGAGAGACAAAAGCAAAAATCCAATTTGACTTCATAAAATATATCTTGTGACTCAGGTCATGCACATATATGTCATATGCTCTAATTTTCTAAGAAAAAAATCTAACCTGCTTTGCAAATTGCTACCAAGATACATAGTCTATGCCACCCTTATCAATTTTATAGTCTCAAAATTCTCACAATGAATCTCCAATTTTTTTACCCCCGTGAAAGCCGGAAACCTAAGAAACCAGATTAGAGTAAATATAGCAATCCTAGAAAGCTCATGTGGCTTTAACTGGTAAGAAATAAAAAAGCACAATGAACAGGAAGGTCACACACTTAGAAGAAAACCTGGAACTGGAGTTTGTTTGTTAGTTGAGCGGAATATTAAGAAAAAAAAAGCACCAAAACAATGAACAAATATTCAAAGTAAGATGCTTCCCAATCCAATGTAAAGGAACTAACTAATGTCAACAAGAGGTATATGCAAAATATACTGAATATTAGAAAACATACCTGGAATATCTCAACTTTAAATGAGAAAAGATCAACAGCTTTCAGAGCCTGGTTTGTTATATGGTTTTGCAAGATTAATATCAGCCCAGTTAAACTATCTTTATTAACAATTTGAGTTGCAAGGCAGCGGATTACACTAACTTTAATAATACCAGGCCCACAGAAAATGACCAGCATCTGCAGTATAACAATTTGTATTAGTACAATTAGTGGGAAACTGTTTGCATATGATAACATTACACAGCAGCAACTAGCATGCAAATGAAATACTAAAAATAACTGATGGTGTTACCGTCTGCAAATTGCATTTCAACACTATGAACATTTTGTATATGGTATTTGGTTTGACATAATAATGGCTCCAAACAAATTTTGAAGTAAAATTCTCATTTCAGATATTTACAACAAATTATAATACCGGTAGAAAATGATATTGGAAACCAAAGATCTGAAATAAATCTGCAATCAAAAGAAAAATCATCATAAATTCATTATCATTTTTTGCCAGAAGATGATGTCAAAAGCCATAGCAAGCTAATATAATGTGGCCATACTGAACCAAACTTTAGAGTACGTTGAACTTTCTCTGGCCTTGGGTAAGTGCTTATGTAATCTGATTGACCGATACATAACTACAAGCTAAGTGCAGTACCAAAATAGCTGAAAGCTGGAGCAGAAGAGAAGTAAGCAGAAGGTCTGTGCAAGCTCGCACAAATAAGCAAAGAGCATAAGCACTCCAGCACTTGTTATCAGTATCGGTACCACTCGATGTGCCCATGCCTACCTTCTTCTTTCAATTCAGAAGTAGTTATGAATACACATTACAAAACTGTGATTAGGAGACCGTGTTTAGAAAACAGTTTCGTCATCTAATCCACGCAGTGACTGATTTTACCAATCCACATGCACCAACAAAAAATTTTTTTTTCTCAGCAATGAACCAGATTTTCTTTCCCCGGCAACCAAGCAAAGGGCAAAACAAAAGCAAAAAGAAGAATAGTTTACCCGTTTAGAAGGATCAGATTGATGAGCAACGGAGAAACGAAGACGATCAACATCAGGTGCTTGGCCATAAAAGGCCCTGAAATCTTGGAGAGAGAGGTTAATTTCAGAGACATCAACAGCATAACCTCTGTCTCTCAACATCTCCAACACTGTTTTGCGTGACAAGAACAATCTATGGCTTTCTCTGCTACCACCGTCTACAAAGCCGGCAAGGCAAGTGTCCGTCGAATGGCTGCCATACCCATCTCCCTGACCTTCATAGCCATTGCCGGGTTCCATGTCGATGAGCTAAGTTGAGTTGGCTTGTGTTGTGTGATCTTGTGTCTCTCAATTTAGTTGGGCTTCGGTTTTGCCTTTTATGTAAACTGAAAGTAGTCTGAAGGGAAGAAGAGAGGAGCATCATCAATCCACTTAGTTTATCAAACCACGGTTGGGTAAAGGAATTTGGATGCCCGTTCGGTAACAGTAATTTTTAATAAGCCGAAAACAATGTTAATAAATAATACTACATCGGTACTATAAAAATCAGTTTTTTAAATAAAAAATAGTTTTGAAATTGTGTTTGTGTGACTTCAGAACTATTTGCCGCTTTTGTTACCATTTTTAACCACCAAGTTTATTTTTCTCACCTTTGGACTCTTTAACTGGACTCAACCCCTAATAATAAAACAACATCTCCACCCCTAAACACTAGCAAAAACTCCTCTTATACCCATTTTCTTTGAGTTGTGCCCAAAGACTCTGTAATTCAGTCAGCTAATCCCTTTTAAATTGGTCTTTGCTTATGCTCAAGGTACCTCCACACATTTTGGGTTTTCCTTTTCTTACACTCCTTAGTCCGTCATAAAAACAAACTTTGAATCGAGATCACTCGTATATTTTTAATGTATTGTGATGTCATTCCAATGCTAAGTCGAAACGTCCCGTGCGTCTCAACACATACCTTGAAAGTTAAGCTTGATAACCTTCGTTTATCTAAGACCCACCAAGAATTTGTATGAATAATTATGCCTTGATCCCATGCTGCTGCCAATGATTTTATCTCACAATTGTATCGGGACTTTTTATTTGTTAAAACACTCGTCCTTGAAACTTTTTCAAGTCTGGATAATTTCACATGCTATCAAGCAAAATTTTGCCTTCTGGTCTTGTGTTTAAATTCTTGCAGACACCAAAAATTAAAAATATTATTAACTCAATATGCATGACAAGTTCGTTAATAAAATCATTTGTCATTCTTGGGTCAAGAAATAATTTAGCTGCTCGCTTCTTCTTCTTCTTCTTCTTTCTTAGCTTCCTTATTCAGATGTAAATAAAGCAGTTCTATACTGCTAAGAGTAGACTCCCTTCGTAATTGTAATCCATGTAAACATCCATATTCATGTTTTTAAGCAAGCAACACATGCTTACACTCAATGGAAAAAAGTTGCCAAAAAAAAATTTAAATCCAACTCATACTTAAGCCATTTAATTAAAAACAATTGGGAATATCTCTTATCTGTACAATTTCACCAAGTTATAAATATACAGTAATCATACCTCCTCCCGTAATTCTATAAAATGAATCCGAAACCACATTGCTTTCTGGCATATCTGGTCTAAGGTCAAGACTTGATATCAAAGTGGGTATAGAAAACCAAACCAAATAACAAGATCAAGCATAGAAAAGAACAGCACAAAAGGTTACACACTCAACATTCTCGATTCAATTACCAATCTGTAGACAGACAACATCTTTTGACTGAAATTAAAGATGGCACTGGATCTTCACAGTCCATATCACACTCTCCTTTTCTGCTTCTTCAGGTTTTCCTTTATGGTCTGCAAATTGAAAACAAAAATGAATATTCAAGTGGGATACCAGTTTCATAAGGACAAATTACAAGTATTTCTACCCCTGCCACATTCAATGGGGTGAAACAATTTTCTAATTTTAGGTGAGAGAAAGGAGAAACAATACAAAACAAGTTTTCCTTGCGATATATAACTTTAAGAACATGCATCTACCACTACTTCAGGACCTTACTAATGCAAAGACAAGCCTTAGGGTAGGCACAAGGAGTCATTTCTGGTTTGGCTAGGTAGCGCTTATGTCAAGTTCAATTTACTGGTTGTTTTGCTTGTCTAGACTACGATTGGAGCAATAATGTCAGAAATCTTTTATGTAAATCTAAACTCAGAAAATATCTTACTTTGTTTCATCCAAGGAGAGGGAGAAAGAAAATGGAGACGACAATGAGTAGAACAGTATATTAATAACCAATAAGCATTACAAACAGCCATACAACAACATGGAGAGTCAAAACTTCTTAACAAGCTAACTGTATAATATTTTGAAAGGATTTTGCATAAGCTACATTTGACCACAAATGAATATTGCCATCCATATTTATCTCATGAGAGGCTGACAGAAAAGGATCACACATAGAAGGTCTAAAGAGGCAACAGCTGGCTTGCTAAAGCGGAGCTCACTTGAAGAAAGTCAACCCAACAAAGGAGACAATACAAAAAAGGTAATCCCTTCTAGGCTATCCGTTAACTGACATAAATACATAATAGCACTCTACAGGCATCTACCAAAAACAGCTTCAGTAGAATATTCATGATTCTTCATTGATAAACAAATGAGCAATAATTTACCACTGAACTTAAATAACCCAGAAAAACCATGTTAATGAATAGTGGTATGAAACAGTACAACCAGAAAATTCCAATGCCAGCAGAGAAAAAAACTATACAGAAAGAGTAAACTAGGGACAACATTACAGCTTTAATTTGAATATTTTCAAATAATATTCTCCAACATAGAATCTTCTAAGAATCAGGATGAAAGAAGGGCACATAAAATCACAAGTCATTAAATTCATTGTAAGATAGAAGACAAATGATTGTTGCACACAAAGTAAGCAGACATGTAGAATAAAATTCTAAACAAGCCTTGCAAGAGGGGCAGGGTCCACAGAGAAGAGGAAGGACTTGAGATGATTAGAGAGCAGCACATATGTTAGACATAGTGTGCATAAGTGTCACCGTAATAGTTGAAAATGAAGCATTATGGAAAAATTCTATTTTGCTGACATTACGAAATAAAGAAGAAGGCAATACAGACTATACAATCTTCAGAACTCCAACAATTCTTCACCTCATAAAAACAATGGTGAAGCCATTAAAATCTGCTGTTTTTGGATTCAGAGCAATAAAATTCCTAAACCAACATCACGCTGAAGTAAGTTTGTAAATGTCTCAATCGTTTTTGAGAAAATAACAGAGAACAAACCAACTGCTTAAAATATAAGCTGAAATGAATCCAAGTCAGTAATAAATGGCAGCACACATTAATCTGCATTCAGTTTCATTTCCCTTGAGTACTGAATGAAGTAGGACAAGCATGCTGAGGGAAGCAAATAATGAGAAAATACTCAAGTATATGGACAGAGAGAAGGAGAGGAAGGAAGCAGAACCAAGATAATTATTCCATGCATGGTTGAATGAAAATAAAATGGAGTTAGACAGGTTAAGTTAGAAATGATAACAAATGATAAAAGATGGGGCGTGAAAACAAGGTAGTTGAAGCTCAACACACATCCTTTTTATATTTGCCGTCAATGTTACTGGTTTCCAGTCACTAAAAAGGTCTTTATGGAGCTAACCCCGATTTCAATGACACATGGAGCTACACTACCTTTGTTGATTTTACCATAAAGGATTCCTGCAGGTTCCATGCAAGACTTCATTATCACCGAACTCCATGGAGGTGGATTAGCTAGTCACTTTGGATTCGACAAAACCTTAATCTTGGTGGCTGATTGATTTTATTGGCCGCGGATGCACCACGACATACACACAATCATTGCCAGATGCAGCACCTGTCAAGTAAATAAAGGGACAAAACAAAACACTGGGTTCCACTCTTCATTGCCAATTTCACATCATCCCTGGGTAGATATCAGCATGAACTTTGTCCTCAGATTGCCACACACCCCATGCTACAATGATTTTATAATGGTAGATATATACTAATTCTCTAAAATGACCCACTTTGTATCATGTCAAAGGACATTTAATGTCTCTCATATTGCAAATCTCTTCCTCAAATAAATGATTAGATTACATGGGCTCCCAGCTACAGTCATCTCTAATTGCAATGTCAAATTTATTAGCTATTTTTGGAAGACATTATGGGTTAAACTTGGCACTAAGTTATCCTTCTCCAGTGCCTTCCATCCCCAAACAGATGGGCAAACAGAAGTGATAAACTGCAATTTGGGCAATCTATTATGATGCTCAATCTAAGAACATCCTACCAAATGGGACTCATACTTCCACAAGCTGAGTTCACATTTGACAACTCAGTTAATTACACCACTGGTAACACCCCATTCCAACTTGTCTATGGCATTAACCCACACACACCAATGGATATAATTCCATTGCTCCTACCCCAAGCACCAAGTGAAGTTGGACTTGATTTTGCTGCCTATATGATCTCTGTCCATGAAGAAATCTGAAGGAAAATAGTGCTACAAACAGAAGGATGTGCCAAGTACGCCAATTTGAAAAGAAGAGAAACAATTCGAAATTGGTGACCAAGTCATGACAAGACTTCGTCCTGAGTGTTTTCCACCTTGAAGATACAATAAGCTACATGCCCACAAAGCAAGTCCATTTCAAGCCCTGAAGAAATTAGGGCCTAATGCCTAAGTGATTCAACTCCCTTCAGATAAACTGTTAGTCCTGTTTTCTATGTGGAGGACTTAACTGAGTCTAGGGAGATGTCCTATCAGAATCAGCAGCAGTCTCAGTTCCTACTGATACCCACCAGAGAGACGACATTCCATCAGTTTGTATCCACACGGAGAGGAGATTACCACAAATTTCTCGTTCGTTGGGCTAACAAGCCAGCCTCTGAATCTGTCTAGCTCCAAACTGATGAAATTCAACGCATCAACCCAGCTCTCTACCATGATTACCTGCGGCAAAACTTGCCAGATGCAAGTTCTTCAGGAGGGATGCGATTGATGCAAAGTGAATCCACATAGGCAGAGGATGAATCCTTTATTTCATGCAAGTTTATGCTTTGTTAGTAGCTATTTTTTTATTTTTTTTATTTTAGCTGGTTAATTTTCTGATGCAGTAGCTTCTGTAATTTGCCTATTTGAAGCCCAGCTTTCTTAACGCAAATCGGAATTGAAAGTTCAATTTAGTCTGTCTTGGAGTGATTCCAACATTGGAAGAGATTTTCATATCCTATCAGAGTTTCAGTGAGTGATTGATTTCCTGTAAGTTTTATTTACTTTCGTATTGTTACACCGAGAACTCTCCAGGAGATGAGACATATATTCAATCGCTAGCGAGCAGAGAATCCAGAGCCAGTAAAGTCACCCAGAAATAAACAGGTAGAACTCAACTTACAGTTCGAAAACTTAAAATACAGTACACAATTACTTGGACATTTAAAATTCTCAATCAAGCAGCTTATGGTTAAATTTAAAAGTTGGAAGGGACAAACCAGAGAGAAAAGATAATCAATCAGCCAACATGAAAAGGACCGATATCGCCTGTTCTTATAGAGGTAGCAACCTCGTCAGCAACAGTCAAACACTTAGACACCCAGCCGCTCAGAGCCATCCACACCATCTTCGCCATCCACAAAGTCATGCCCCAAGGCATTCCCATTTCTTTCTTTCAGAACAAAACAACACCAGATAATTTATAATTTTTTCAATTTAAACACAACCCATTTCAAGAAAGAACACAACCGTTCTTACAATCGGAAGCACACAAGGGGCAGCTTTCAAGTCTGTGGTTATGAATTGTTATTGCTATTTTTGCTTTTTCTTTCTTGTTTCCAAGCTGTAATGGAGTCTTCCAAGTAAGTTTGTCCAGTTCGTTTCAAGAGCCAATAAAATATTGCCACCAGTTGTGTTTGGTAGGTTGGAAGGAAGGAAGCACAAAACTTTCTTGAGAAAGTTAATTCTATTATATATACTCGAATTAATGAAGAAATTTAATTGTTTTTTTTTCAAAAAAAATTTATTTTCTAATTATAGCTAAAGTTTATGGGATAAATGTAATTTTATATAACTTCTTACTTTCAATGTGTTTTTTTAAATATATATATATATATATATATTAATTAACAAAACAAAGTTTCAATCAATATTAGAATTAATAATTTATCAAAAAATTAACATATTAATTGAATGTATTAATGATTTAAATACATTGAATTAACAAAATTTTTTTTTAATGATAATTAGTCAAATTTAAGCTACTTATATTCAAAAAAAATTTATTCATTAAAATATGCGAGATTGAAATTTTGAATCTATTGTAGAAATAGTAATGTCGGACAAAAACCTTACCTCGAATTTATAAGTCAAGCTAAGTTAAGCTCAACTCGTAAATACAAATAAAAATAAACTAATAATTTATAATACTTTATAAAAATACAAAAAAAAATTTAAAAATATAAATAAGTCTTCAACCTAAAATTAAATTAAGGCTTGTTTTAAAAATTTTAAATTTTTAAAATAAAAATTAAAGATAATAATAATAATAAATTACGAAAAAATTCCTAAAATATGAATAAATACAAGAATATTTTATAAATATTTATACTTAAGATTTAAAATTATGAAATTTACTATTTTACCCTAACTTGATAAGAATTTTTATTTTAATTTAAAAATTTTTAATTATCTACACAAAATTTTTAATCTTTACTCTAAATTAAAATTCTCTAAATTTTTATCTAATTTTTAATAATTTTTGAGAAATTGTTTGATTAAATTGTCAAATTTAATCCAAAATCTATCGATCTAGAGTTTAATAACTTAAAATAATAATAATTTTAACTATTAAAATGAAAATTTAACTATTTTTTTAAAATTTTTTCAATAATTTTTATTCTAAATATATTTTTTTTTCAAGGCAAACAATAAATGAAAATCTTACTTTCACCTTGTTATTTTTCCCCCTAGTCTTCTTCATATTTCTCTTCTCTCCCTTCTTCTCTTAGAATCTCGAAGGTTCTACAATCTTTTACTATTCACCCATTTATGATATATTTTAGGTTTGAAGAGCGTTGAATTAATTCTTCATACTGTAATTGAATTAATTCTTATACAAAACTACCTGCGCCTACTGTGGGTTTGAAGAGCGTTGAGTGAGTTAAAATGAAATAGCTCCACGGAAATGCAAAATGCCCATCTTGTCCTTGCGAAGCAAAAGGCAAGTTAATTATTCCCGCTTGTTCAAAAAATTTGAAATTTGTGTTC
This sequence comes from Xylocarpus granatum, assembly GCA_019650275.1. Classification (NCBI taxonomy): domain Eukaryota; kingdom Viridiplantae; phylum Streptophyta; class Magnoliopsida; order Sapindales; family Meliaceae; genus Xylocarpus; species Xylocarpus granatum. Next base: position 65,768 of record BNST01000045.1, on the reverse strand, counting down.
TGTCGTTGCACAACCCACTTGACTACCCGAAGATCAAAAAAGGAAGGAAAAAAGAAACAAAAGGAGTCGCGACAACTTGCATGTAGAAATTTGATTTAGGATCGTGAATTTGTAAGTAACATGGCTCCTCAGTTTGTTTTTTCCCAAAACCTGCGAGCCCTAGAAGAAGAAGAAAACGAAGAACGCGATGACAACTGTCTCTACGTTCAGAACCCTATCGACATCACCTCGATGCGTCCTTCCGAACTCGAAGAATTCGTCAAAGGTCACATCTTCTCTCCTGTCTCAACTTCGATAGTTTGATTCACAACACCACTTTAATTTTTGCGAATTCGTTATGAATAAGCAGAGACCGTTTTAATTTACTCACGAAACCCTAATTCTCGGTTTGTTTCTGAAATTAGCATGTCAGAGAACAAAAATTACTGTTAGAGACATTTATTTATTTTATTTTATTTGAACTTGTTCGAGTTTCTTTGACAAAGATTAAATGTTAATTTTTTGCAACTCTTTTTAGCACAAGCGCTTTTGTAAAAACACTTTCAAGAATAGCGCCTACTCAATGCTTCTATAAAAAGCACTTCAATTTATTATATCTTTTAAGATCACTCTAACTGGTTTTTAATCTCAAAAGCGCGTTAATTCTTCAACCAAATATTAAAATAAACAGAGTCATTTGATATTTTGAAAGCACTTTCGGATAGCAGTCAAGCGCATAGTACTTAGAGGAACGTAGTTGTAGCCAGTTGTATTTGTTTTGTTTCAAGTTCATAGCATAGCAGCTGTGAAGTGTTAACTGAACAATGATTACAAGTCTGGCAATTTCATTTTCTTTGCAGGCGTATCCTTTGATCTATCTGATAAAGAACTCTTCTGTATCGAAGAGCAAGATTTGTTTGATCGAGTGTACTCATTGATTCGGGATTTCTCCAGTCTCAGTCCATCTTGCAAACTCAATCTTGTAGAGAGTCTTCGGTCCAATCTCAGCGTTCTTCTTCCAAATGTAGATTCACTTTCTAGGGTCTCTCAAAGTCAGGATGATGGAGCTCCAGTGCTTGACCGGCTGATATCACATCGTAATGCTTTTAAGATATACACATTCTTCCTTGTTAATATTGTTTTGGCCGAGGAGTCCAACATTAATTTGAATAAAAATCTAAAGGTATTGTGGGTGGTATTTTATTTTCAAGAGTTTATGATCTTTCTCTCACTCCCTGTACTTAATCATTAATGTTTTTTTTTGGTGTATGTGATATTTCTAATTAGTGAATCTTTTGGGACTGATTTAGGTGACAGCAACTACAAGGAAGAAACAATCCATAAACTCATGGAATTGGGAGCCACAGAGGGGCCGGATACTCAATTTAATTGCCAATTCACTAGACATGAACCTTCTGTTACTCTTTGGGTCATCAGACCTAGATGAGAACTATCTGTCATTTGTTGTAAGGTAAGTGGATTAGTAATGGCACTCATTTTCATTTATTTTTCTTCTTTGTGTTAACTCAATGTCTTAATGTTTGGACTTGGGTTTGGGTTTCTGCAGAAATGCATTTTACATGTTTGAGAATGCAACACTTCTAAAAGATGCCGACACAAAAGATGCTCTATGTCGTATAATTGGGGCTTGTGCTACAAAATACCACTACACAGAACAATCTTGCGCTTCAATCATGCACCTAATTCACAAATATGATTTTGTTGTTACCCACATGGCTGATGCTGTTGCTGGGGCTGAGAAGAAGTATGCTGACGGAACGTTGGCTAGTTATCTTATCAGAGAGATAGGGAGAACTAATCCTAAAGCTTATGTGAAGGATACAGTAGGGGCTGAAAATATTGGTCGTTTTCTGGTGGAGCTTGCTGATCGACTGCCAAAGTTGATTTCAACCAACATTGGAGTTCTGGTACCGCACTTTGGTGGGGAATCTTATAAAATAAGAAATGCCCTTGTTGGGGTTCTGGGAAAGTTGGTTGCAAAGGCATTCATGGACATTGAGGGTGAACTGAGTTCTAAATCTGTTCGTCTAAGAACCAAGCAAGCCATGTTGGAAATTTTGTTTGAAAGGTGTCGAGATGTTTCGGCTTATACTAGGAGCCGGGTTCTTCAGGTTTGGGCTGAATTATGCGAAGAGCATTGTGTTTCAATTGGTTTGTGGAATGAGGTTGCTGAAGTTGCCGCTGGAAGGTTGGAGGATAAGAGCGCTATTGTTAGGAAATCGGCATTAAATTTACTTATGATGATGTTGCAGCATAATCCGTTTGGTCCACAACTTCGACTAGCATCATTTGAAGCAACATTAGAGCAGTACAAGAAGAAGCTCAATGAGCTTGAGTCAGATATCCGTTGTGAAAGTGTCACAGATGGTTTACCATCTGACAGTGATAATTGCAATGGAGATGGTGAAGTTGATGATGTAAATTCTGAAGGAGTGGTGAAAGAGGTGAAAGAGAGTCTAACTGATAGTTGCTTGCCTCATACTGATGAAGGGATTGCAGGAAAGGATAGCTCTGTGCTGGATGTTGGGAACTTGGAGCAGACCAGGGCCTTGGTTGCTTCACTTGAGGCTGGCTTGAGGTTTTCTAACTGTGTAGGCTCCACTATGCCAACTCTTGTTCAATTGATGGCTTCATCTTCTGCCACCGATGTTGAGAACACAATTCTCTTGTTAATGAGGTGCAAGCAGTTCCAAATTGATGGAGCAGAAGCTTGCCTCCATAAGATGTTGCCGCTGGTAAGCTATTAATTTTTGGAAATCAAAAGTACAAACTACGTTTTATCTGTTTTGTAGTCAACATGATGCTTTCTTTGTTTCAAGTTATATAAAAAATGTGGATTTAACTTTAAAAAAACGGTTTCCATTAATAGAATTAGCTTTCTTTTTTAGGTATTTTCTCAAGAAAAATCCATTTATGAAGCTGTGGAGAATGCATTCATTACAATTTATATCAGGAAAAGCCCAGTAGAAACAGCCAAAAATCTTTTGAATCTCACCATAGATTCAAACATAGGAGATCAAGCAGCCATGGAGTTTATAATTGGTGCCTTGGTGTCCAAAGGTGATATATCTATTAGCACGGTATGTTCCTTTTATTGTCTCTGGATTATCTTATTAGTTTGGACAGTTTTGAAGTCATTCTTTGTTTCATATACAAACTCATTCACATAGATAGATTGACATTCATAACTCATGCAAACACACATAAACACAGAAATTAACCCTGCTATAGATTTATGATTGTCTTTTTAATACAAACAAAACATATATTCATGTATTATAATTCCTGAAAGTATGATGGCAGGTGAGAAACCGGAGTTTGTAAGGCTATTGCTTGTAATTAAAGAATCCATGCTACTAGTAATGCTTTATTAATTGATTTTATGGATATTTGTTATAGTGACAACAGTACGTGGAGTTAGATGTCAATGAATTTTACTATATATGATTTCTTTTTCAAATGGTGCTGATCACTTGTAATGTCAGGATAGAGAATTCAATTCATTGAAATTGAAATTTTTGTCAAATAGAAATACTGGAATATTGTAAAAAATGGAAATAAATGTTTTTTTTTATAACTGAACTAAATGACAGATCATGAATTATGAGCACTGTGGTGAGGGTGTATGTGGTTGACTGTAGATAATGAGATCTGTTTTCCTTTTTTATTTTATTTTTTTTACGCTTTTGCAAATAGTTAAAATGCTGGAAAGTTAGCCCAGACTGACAGGGTCACGGTGTTGACTGTGGACCATTGGATCTGTCTTCTGCTGTATGATTTATTGCAACTAGTAAAATTCTTTTTCTTTTTCATTTTTTTGGCTTTCTTTAAAAAGCCAACTTCCTTATGTATGGTTTGGTTTTACAGATATCGGCATTATGGGATTTCTTTTGCTTTAATGTTAGTGGAACAACAGCAGAGAAAAGTTGTGCTGCTTTATCTGTCCTTTGCATGGCAGCAAAATCATCTGCTGGAGTTCTTGGTTCTCACTTGCAGGACATTGTTGATATTGGGTTTGGTCGTTGGGCGAAAGTAGAACCATTACTTGCTAGGACGGCATGCATTGCTATTCAGAGACTGTCTGAGGAAGACAAGAAAAAATTGTTGCTGACTAATGGCAATAGGATATTTGCAATTCTAGAAAGCTTAATTGCTGGCTTTTGGCTTCCGGATAACATATGGTATGCTGCTGCTGACAAAGCAATAAGTGCCATTTACAACCTTCATCCAACTCCGGAAATCCTAGCTGCTGATCTTGTGAAAAAATCTCTCAGTTCTGTATTCAATAAAGCTGGAGGAGAGGAGCTAGAGAATGACATTGATTATGGCGGCTCAAGCGTGCTTGCCACAGTTGAGGTAGCAAAACTTGAAAGATGTTTATTTATCTTAAGTCATGTTGCCATGAACCAATTGGTATACATTGACTCTTGTGTGAGGAAGGTCCTGAAACAAAAAATAAAAAAGGACAAAATGGTTGTTGATGATCAGAATGTTCATTGCAATGGCACTGCAAATGTTGATTTACCAAAGGTAAGATTGGAGATATTTCATTATTGAAAGGACAGGGTACTGATTGTTTATTTATTGGTTACAGAGTTTTTGTTTCTAGTTAAAGTTTTTTGCCCTTTGATACGGTCTTGCAGAACCATAGTATCAATGCTGAGCTAGGTCTTGCTGCTTCTGAAGATGCAATACTTGATACACTCTCTGAAAAAGCAGAGAAAGAAATTGTTTCTGGAGGCTCTAGTGAGAAGAATCTGATTGGACAGTGTGCACCATTCCTATCAAAGCTTTGTCGCAACTTTTCTCTGATGCAAAAGGCAAGTACCTGACTTTGCATTGTTGTTTGTTTTCCCTTTTTCTCCCCTCTTATGGATTTCATAACTGATAACTATGCTTGATTTTTAATTAGCGTACACAATGATCAAAGAGAGATATAATGAAATGATTAATTTAAATCTTTTTCAAATGTGGCTGTTACATTGAAATTAAATAGATATAGGAGAATAATAATTTTTCTCGAAAGACAGAATGTGTATGTTATGGAATATGCCAAAATAGTAATTTGAAGTCAGTTAATTTCTATTAAGGGTGTTGGGCAGAATGTGGTATTCTTTACCGTAGTCTTGGTAACCTTTTTGAGGTCACTCGTGTCTAACTGGTTAGCTCGAGAGCTGGTCTAGTCATCTAAAACTGTTTGTGTGTTGACTTCAGTCTGTCCAATAAAAGAGTTAGACATGTTTGGTGAAGTAGCCACTGGTCCAAATAGGCAGGGTGATTTGATTCTGATATCACTGTCAATTGTATAGTTATTCAAAACTTAATAATTTTAGGATCTCTTGGTTTATAATCAAAACAAGTGAATTTATTTGCATTGTTATGCAAACAAATGGTATGATTCTACCTTCTTTTTGTGCAATTTAGATTCTGTATATGCCTTTTGATGCATCTAAGAATCCTGTATTTTTTCAGTATCCAGGACTACAGGCATCTGCAATGCTTGCTTTGTGTCGATTTATGGTTATTGATGCAGATTATTGGTGAGTTTAGTGGTCCTTCTTTCTCTCTCTCTCTCTCTCTCTCTCACTTGTCTTTCTCCTGTAGATAAATGCAAAATTATATCTGAATTTTAATGAATATCACCAGTGATGAAAATCTTCAGCTTCTCTTCACCGTTGTGGAGAGTTCGCCATCAGAAATTGTTCGTTCCAATTGCACCATTGCTCTTGGAGATTTGGCAGTACGCTTTCCTAATTTGTTAGAACCATGGACCCAGAACATGTATGCACGGTTACGGGATCCTTCAGTGTCGGTTAGGAAGAATGCTGTTTTGGTGCTTTCACATCTCATTTTAAATGATATGATGAAGGTCTGAGAGGCTGGCCAACTATTGTGTGTTCCTTGTCTTTGGTCATAAATAATAGACACTGATTTCGAGCATGGCTTGATCAGGTGAAAGGATACATAAATGAGGTGGCTATACGAGTAGAAGATGATGATGAGAGGATTTCAAAACTGGCTAAACTTTTTTTCCATGAGTTGTCTAAGAAAGGTAAATTGTGATATCTAACTAATAGTATTATAAATGGACTAATCTTTCTATTTTTATTTTTGTGTAAAATTAATGAAATTTTCTATTTTGGTTTATGTGCAGGAAACAATCCAGTATATAATTTACTTCCAGACATACTAGGCAAATTATCTAACCAGAATCTGAAGAGAGAATCCTTCTGCAACATCATGCAACTTTTGATTGGTTCCATCAAGAAGGTATAGATTACTTAACTAAATTGAAGTGATAAGTATTTGCTCTTGATGATGACTGTGCATTATGTTTTATGAACCTCTTCCAGGATAAACAAATGGAAGCTCTTGTTGAGAAGCTATGTCATAGGTTTAGTGGGGTCACAGGTGTGTGTTCTCCTTTCTTAATTTATTCTCTAATTGGGTGCATTTGCTAAGGTATGCACTTCTTACCATGTCAGTTTGTATATGATTTTTCACAGATTAAGGCATCAAAATTCATTTGTTGTGTTAAGTTAATGTAATCTTGGGCAAGTCTAAACTAACTAATTGCTGTTTGCTGTTTTGAACATGAAAACATACTGGAATGTCTAATTGATATTTGCTATTTTATTCATGTGGTAACTTGTGAAAATCAAGTTCTAGCTGTCTCTTTTACATTTTCTCTATTGTGTAAGAACCATATTTCACAATGGGTGTAAAGAGGTGATGTTGGTTATCGCTTATAGTTTTTTCTTCCCCATAATATTTGCTTAACAAGCAAGCCACTATGTCCCAGTTGAAAGCTGGAGCTTCTGTAACAGCTTCATTTTAGTTGCATCAATTTTAGACTAATTTCAGTGACATCAAGCTAGTGCAGATTCTTTCAGAATCAGTTGTTCCATCATTTTGCACTACTTGGTTCTGCTGAGATAGTTTCTTACTCATAGCAGCACACACAATAGGTTGGAGGAGGATGGTCATTGAATACCAGTGTATCTTTTTATTTTTTTGAATTTCTGGAAAGCAACTCTTCTTTTCTGTTACCAACTTTGCTCTCTTGACAAATATTATTGGAATAGAAGAGATACATTGCAGCTATATTACATTTCTGAAAAGCTACTGAGATTACTCTTTTGTTGCAGACATTAGACAATTGGAAAATATTTCTTACTGTCTTTCTCAGCTTTCATTCACTGAAAAGGGAATGAAAAAACTCATGGAGTCATTCAAGGCTTATGAGCATGCCCTCTCTGAGGATTCTGTGATGGACAATTTTAGGAACATAATTAACAAGGTATAGCATTTCTCGTGCTCTTGTTCTGTCTCACAGTTACCATTAATGATATGCTTTCTGTTTGTGATGTTAAACAGAGTAAGAAATTTGCAAAACCAGAACTCAAAGTATGCATTGAAGAATTTGAGGAGAAGCTTAATAAATTCAACATTGAAAGGAAGGAGCAAGAAGTGACAACAAGAAATGCACAATTTCATCAACAGAAGGTTGGTACCATGGGAAGCTTTTTGGCAGATAGGAATGCTGGAGAAGAAAGTGCAGAATCTGATATTTCTGAAGGTAGATGAATTAATTTAAGCTATGGTTTGATTACATTGTCGTTAACTTCCACTTGTTGATTTTCTTTGGTCAATGTCTTAGAAGCTTTGACTTTAATTGTTGGGTGTTGGGGGTGGGAGGGTCTGATTGTTGCCTCTTATCAGTGCTTTCATAGATGACATGTTGAGGTTTGCATATTTTGGAATTTTTGATGAGAAGGAAACTTGCAATCTTGTATCTTGCATTGTTGTTTCTTCTAATATTAACTAGTAGAGACTAGTATATAACAAGAAGATCAACAAATTTTTTTTTCAATAAGATCAGCCAAATACTTTTAATTTATGTTATTTGCAACATTTTCTGAATTCAGTAATTTTAATGTAATTAGCATTAGAATCATCTAATTATATTTCATTGAGCATCCAGGTCCCTTAAATTATGTATTTATTTATGTGGGTGTGAAGGTAGACTTTTAATTATTATTATTTTTTATTTGTATAGATGATTACGGCCATAGTGATATGCTAATGGTTTTCTTAAGAATATCAAATGGCATAACTAAATTGTAATTTTCTATAATTCAGAATCATATGATGGTATATAGCATGCCCTTATTCACGTTAATTTTATAACATTAATTGGAAGCATGTGTAACATGGAATGGACTGTATCCCTATTATTTAACATTTTGATAATAGACAATGTATTATTGTATTTTTCTATTACTTTTTAGAAGTAATTTGTTCTTTATTGTAATGATACTGTCTAGCATAACTTGAATGAAGGTTTGAGCTCCGGTGAATTTTTTTTGTGGTGAAATGTTTTATCACTGAGTTCCTGTTGTGAACAAAGGCAAGAACCAGTTTATGCTTTTTCTTTTTGAGGAAATTATGAAAAGCTTTTGACACCATTGTAAAGGATGAGCAGAATTATGTAATTCTAAAGTTTTTGTTTGCACCATACTAAGAAATTTTGGTTGTTTATATGTGGAAAAGAAAACTTGTTTTGGCTTCTTGATGTGAAAACATGAGTTGTGCAATCTTTAAACCTCATTTATCACTGCAGCTTTCTTGGTCCTATGCTTCTTGTTTGGGATAGACTTGGCCATTGCAGAATGTGATTGAATTCTTAGATTTTATGAAGGTTTCTGAAATTTTTTGACCCTGATTATAATTCATAATCATTTAAATTACCCTGATATGTGGTAATTACCAATCAAAGCAATGTCCTGATTTGTTTGCTCAGATTCTCGTGTTGAAATGGAAGAGTCTAATTATTAGCATCTTGTGTGTATCATAGATGGTGAAGTAGTTGACCCTTCTGTGAATGGCATGAGCCAGTCTATGAATGAGAGTTCAAAATCTCAATTTGATGGATCAGAAGAATATTCCAGGGCTTCCAGTGAGGTGACAGAGTCAGAAACTAGAGATATTGAAGTTCAATCTCCAAGAGTTAATGTGGAAGGTATTTTTAGCTATTAACTTCATCTACTTTCTACTTTTTTAACTGTAAACATTTGGCATTAAAATAAAGTTCAACCATTTACAGGGACCAAATCAAGAACTAAGAAAAGCAACTTGAAAGATGTAAATGGAGTTATCTCTAGATCAAATACTAGCAATATCAGGTCCAAGCAACGGTAGAACAGCTCACATTTGCTGTTTTCCACTGTGGGTGAATGTCCTTGTGCAAGAATTGCATTTACTTCGTTAAATCAAGGCAACTGTAAATAAAATTGCTATTTTACATGGTTGTAACTACTATCATATTCTTTGGATTTTTACAAGTACAGAACACAGAAATAGTTTAAGGTATCAATTCATCTTTGTTAGTATGACAACTTTCATGATTTCAAAAGGAACTTCTCATGATGTACGGGTGTTATTTAGATTTAGAGTGGTGGATGCTTGTGGCAGTTAACCTGACTGCATTTCCTTAGTGTTCATGGGATAGATATAGGAATTAAACTTCTAACATAAACTGACTTTGTAGCCTTCCACTTTGTAGCAAAAATGAAGCTATAAAGTCACACAATTTCCCTACTATTTACTAAAATTAGATCATGTAGGTTGAATCTAATTAATTTGGGATCTTTTGATTTTTTTTTCTCTAAAAGAGCTAACATGTACACACTAAAGTGTGTATAAGTTTTAATGTTTACATTCTCTTAAACCAAAAGCCAAAAGGTTTAATCATGGCTCATGCACTGCTTACTTCATTTGACTGTCTTTGGTTGCAGAAATTGGCATAGTCAATATGGTAGAAGTATTAGTGATGTTCTGCCCTTCGACAATGATAATTCTTGTCAATGCTCTTTGCTATTTTCTTTTAAATCATGCATTGGATTACCAACTGAGAAAGTTTGAAGGATTGTTTGGAGCTGAAACCATGTAACCAAGACTAAGAGATGGAGGTGCAAACATTGTTAACGTGTTATGTATATTCACTTCACTTTTATCAGTAGCTAGGCTAGACAGGAACTCCGACTTTTTTTGATTTCATCAGTCGCAAAAAACAGAAATAGAAGCTGCTGCGTCTGCATTCATCTCGACTAGGAATCCATTCCCTCCCTATGTTTCCCACAAAATCCTTCTTTAACTCTTAAGCATGTTGATGGGCCATCATTTTCCAGCTTAATAAAGCAGAAATATGCATAAGCAGTAACAAAAGATTGATCACACACGTTAACTCATCATTGATGTCTTTCTCAAGAACAGCCATCATGCACCAGACAAAGATTGTTGAATGTGACAATTGTTTCTTGCAATCCATTCTCTTCAATTAAAAATGTCAAAGCAAACATGGAATGCCACTGGTTTTGCATTAAAGCTAAGAAAGTTTCACATTTTTTGATGCATGCAAATTCACGCTTTTGTTTCTCACATTCAAAAATTTGTGCAATAATATCCCACTTTAAATTAAAATTGACAGTTCATTGCCACAAGGTTATCAACAATGCGCAGAAAGAGCAAGTGCTTCCATACCCTTTTCATCACGTATTTATATTTCATCATCCTCATAGGGATTTCATTGAGGACAGTCACCCACCTGGAAATATAAATAGCAATGACATTCAAGTAAGCAAATGAATAAAGAAATATAATTTACCAAGGCCCAGAAACCCCTAATATTTTTTTTTCAACGGGCTACTGCTCTCAGTTTTTGAGGGATTAAAAGCAAATAACTCAACACAAGACATAGGAACCTTTGCAATTGGTGGGTAGATACCTAGAATACTGTGTTAGAAAAAGAAATGAGTGTAATAAATAACAGAAAACCTGGTGCTATTGATGCTACAAGAAACTCTACAATCATGAATTACAACTACTAATCTAATTCATATCATTTTTATACTTTCTGTTTCTGACTTAAGGCCTCTGCCTATAGATTACTTTGTTATAAGTCTAATCTCATCGATCACAAAAACAAAAAACACCAAGACACTCATTAACTCATAGGTTGGAGAAAATGTTTAAGTATCAACGTTCTTTATGTTTATGCGCATAGGTATTGTAAAAAGAAAAAAGGAACAAAAAAAAGAAAAAGCTATCTTGCCAATGAAGATCTTAGTTACATAATTAAACCACTCTAGGGATGGGTTTGTTAAACATGTAGCAGAGAAGCCTTAGACAGTGAAATGTTGACAAAGGTAAGTCTGCTCTTTTGAGTTTTTAACTGCATCAAGAAAGGAAAAAAATCAAGAGTTTACCCTTTTACCTTGATTTACGTGGTAATCAAATCAGGTGAGAAAGGCCATAAGGATTAGTCTTAAATTCAAAATATTGATAACTAAATCCGCAATATATTGATCTTATATCTCAAGAGTAGCACTTTGTAATCAAAAAGCATCATAGTGGAGAAGTTTATGAATAAAAGGCTAGGAAGAGGGTGAAGGATGATGTACCCACACGGAAGGAACTACAGAGAAAAAAACAACTTATAATCATAATGTCTGCACTCCACTTGACCACTGATGGCAAATCTTCCTAAACTTGGTTCTAAACTTTCACTAAGAAAATCCTGATTGGCATAACAGTCCTTTGGAACTGAAAATGCATTGAAAGATTTTAGTTATCTATTCCAACTAAATCAGAGAATCAATGAACGCTCAATGTATTGATAGGAAAATGAACATCTTATGCGTAAGTGTTTCAATATGGAAGCATCATGGAACACAGTTTTCATACAAACCTTTACTTTGTCTGGCCTGACCACTGCACCCGTGAAGTGGAGGGCAGTCATAGTAGCGGACTCCTTTCACTCTGCAACATGACCAATTAAAAATATAATTACTGAAAATGTGTCAAATAAACAAAATACGCAACAGAAAATTGCAGACAAAGTTTTAGAAATCTCAAAGTGCCTCCATATTAGCCAAACAAAGAGCCTGAAATGCTAAAACCAGAGCTAGGACTTAACCTGCTTAAGAAATTGGTATTCTTAAGTGTTAGACAGAAGATTGCACACTGACCATTTACCAGATGCAACTAGCATCCTACTTTCTCCAGGCCATCTACCGGGTTTATGAATTACAGTCCTAGTAGTTGAGGCACGTTACATTATGCAATAGCAATAGCTTCCAGATATGAGCTTTTATTTTGTTGACATCAAGAAGGGATTTTGATAGAGATCTTTACTGAACTAGCATTGATGTCATTAGATTACACTGGATAAGGTGGTTGTTTTCGGATTGATAAGTCATATGTTAAGTGTTTTAAGTAACAGTTGTTTTATTTTGGGGGTGTTTAATATATTTTGGATTTGGTACGTCACTTGTTTCTTACTTGGATTAGGTTTAATTTGTTCTTTTACTTGAGTTGGTCCAAGTTTCCATCTTATTTGGTTTCATCTCTGTAAATGTGTTTTGGCACAATTTTTGCAAGACCGATTTAAGAGCTATAAAAACCTAATCGTTTATCCTCAACTATGTCCCTTTAGTCCTCTTTTTCTTGTTATTCTCTGACCTTCCTTTTTCTCTCTCTCCTTTTCTTTCCAAATTAACCTCAAATTGGAAAAGTGACACTCAGCATCAATGAATCACCACCATGGGAAATTCCACACTTTGCAGTATGCTTTATGTGCTGGTAAAAGTTTCCTTGCTAAAAAATCAGGTTCAAACAATTAATCATCAGCTGCTGGTGCTAAAGTTTTGCATCATTATTTTTCTTTTGCATAGCCACCCAGGTAGACCATTTAACACCAATTGCACACTCTAAAGTGTATTGAATGACATACATAAATATTATGTTGGATTACTAAATTTCTCACTTCTGAAACTGTGAAAGAAAAGAAATCATTTCTGTAAGGTATTTCTGAAGGATCTTATTTTCCCTTTCTTGTTCCACAATGTTTTTCCTTTATCAAAATGTTCAGGTCAGGTGTAAGGCAACTGTTTCTGTTTCCTCAAAGTGAGATTTTCAGAGGGTAGAGGATGCTGTTGATATTCACTTGAGATCAATCTCTACAACCATACAATACTGTTTTCAAGTCATCCAAAACAAATGATAGCATGAATGCATCAAAGTTTGTTCAACAGATACACCTGTGATGAAGTTATTGATCATGCTAGGATCTATTTTTAAGAAACAACAGACTATCAGGGAAAAAAAGAAGATCAGACACAACCAACAAGTACTAGTAAAAGTACAGGTTATCATTAATTTCTACTAATTGATCGATCTCTGGCTCTCCTCTATAACACCAACCTTCTTTATAATTTATGAATATCAATAAATTAAATTTAAGTCCCAAGAACAAAAGTTACAGCTTGCATCCGATTTGATATCTGCTGGCAGTGCTTCCCTCTTCTTCTGCTCGTATAATGACGAAAGCATCTGGATCAAAATTTAAGTTTCCAATCTCGGGTCAACTCTTTCCTTGATCCGTTTAACCTTAATTAAAAATAATCAAGAGGAAACAAGATATGTGATAACATCTACAAAATTTCATTTAATTAACCAGTATATTTTAGGAAATAAAATGTGCCTGATGTAGAAGACAATTATTCCAAAGGATTGGAAAGAAGAAGCATTCATGAGCAGAAGACCATCTTCCTCTTATAGGCTAAACAACATTTCAGTAATACCACCTTATTATTATTTCTTGCAGAAACCTGAATCACAACTTCTCTTTCATTAATCCAATTTGCCGAAATATTACAAGTTAAGGAGACGATCTTCCCAATATTGCAGCTTTTCCTTTGTTCTTTTTGATCAGTCAAATGATCATTTTCAGTAGACGATATTTTTGACGAAATTTCTTCCCTTCTTTTGAACTAATTTATCCACATGCTGTTGAAGTTCTGGTATGTACTTGGGCACAAGTGACAATATGGCAGGAATGCTTAGTTTCTTCTGCAGTTAACATTGATCATCAAATTCAAAACAGTTAATGTATGTGTGTATATATAGTTCCAAAATGAAAAAGAAATAAACAAAAGAAAGAAAGACTTACTTTGTTATTAAGTCCAGCCGAAGGAAGCAGGGAACGTAGAAATGAATACAGAGAGTTGATCTTCATACGGCGATCACGCTGAGACGCCATGTTGTGATGGATTTATGAGTGCTTCAATTGTACTAGGGTGTGTGTAGTTGGGATTCTGTTGATCCCTTAAGTCTAAACCAGGCCATTCGCAACATTGGAAAGAAGAAAGAAATAGCGGAGCAGTCATTCTTGGAATTGTAGTTTAAAATATTTAGATTGTTAACAAAGTCTAATGATACGAAGAGTGACCACCTGACCTGTATCTACAGGAATTGATATCAGGATTTATTAAATTTCTCAAAATAAAGCTAGCTAGCCCGGTCAGAAGGAAGCTTTAATTGGAAAACATACTTCGACGAAATTGCCAATCCATGATCTGAAAATTTGTGTTTTGACTTTTGATGATATTGATGTATCCACGCACTTGTCTTAAAATTTTGGATTTGAGTCAGCTCGATAAGCATGTATTTGGTGATTTTGCTTTTGACTCCACCACAACTGCATTAACAATTCCTTTACGAGACAAAAGAAGAGAGAAGGGGTTACTTGCCCAAATCACTCCGCATATCTTTTCTTTTAAACATTACAGGAGAATAATCCAAATTTTTAACAACTCAAAGAAAGTTGGCAGGGATTGAACCCCAAACCCTGTGTATTACTTGTAGAGATTTTATTAATTGAATTAATTATCACTCATAAATAATTCGCGTATCACTAATGGCTTGTTGTGAGGAAAATCCTGCAATATCCCCCCCATGGTTTTAGCCAATTCCCGACTACCCTAGCATTTTCAAAAATCCTCCATCAACCCTTAAGCATACTGCACACATTTTGTCCTCTAATTGTAGTTTAAAATTGTCAAATGAAAACTTGTACTTGATGTTTTAAGCTATGTTTTTGAGATTTTTATCAGACATTAATACATTTCCCATTTGATTTTGGCAGTTAATGAAAAAATAAGCACTTAAGAAGAGATTGAAGTCAACAAACGTCGAATGGGCGAGATTTCGGTGTAGAAATGTGTAGTTGATGAATAGTAATTAGAGAGCCAAAGGCCGCAGCACACTACAGTAACGCATAGTAGACAGAGACTTTAAGGTCGCGGTGCTAGGCCGTGGCACCCATCAAGGATTTTTTCCTTTTTTCATAAATATAAAAGGAGAAAACGTTTTTCTTGAGGGGGACGGATTTAGGGCAAAAGAAGGATGATATTAAGGAGAAAGAGGCGAGAAGAACCATGAGAATTTCAAGCTTTTGCTCAATAAACAATGTGTTATCATCTGAAAATCTTGGAGAAATGGATAACAACAGGGCATTGCTTGATACGTTATGCGGATAGTGACAAGCAATGTGTTAGCAATAACTTGTCTAGCAGTTCAGTCTAATAACTTTGAGATCAAGCCAGCCATTATGTAGATGGCTGCAGCAAATTAGTTTGGTATTTCACCCCATGATAATCCTACACTCCACATTTCAAGTTCTTTTAGAGTTTGTTATACATTCAAGAATTACGAAGTTTCAGATGATGCTATCTGACTAAAATTGTTCACATTTTCTCTATAGGACAAAGCTAAACACTTTGCCAGTAGACAGTATTATAATGTGGTTGGGTTTGGCATAAAAAATTTTGGCAAAATTTTTTAAAGACTAAGAAGATAAGAAACGATATTACTACATTCACTCAACATGATGTGAGTCACTTTATGAAGCATGGGAGTGGGAGAGGTATAAAGAGATGTTGAGAAAGTATCTGCTTCATGGCCTTCTAGGATGGATGCAAATTCGAACATTCTCTAACAGATTGGAAAGTTCAACTAAAACTTTAGTGGATGCTGTAGTAAAGGGGGTGTATTGATGTGTAGACTCATGATGATGCGTATTCTTTGCTTGATGAGATGGCCACTAAAGCCTATCAATGGCCGTCTGATTACTCTGCACCAAAAAGAGCTTTTGGTATACAAGGGGTTGACTCGATAATTACATTGTCGTCTTAATTGGCTGTGTTATAAAAATAGTTGGGTATTTTAACAGCCAATGGAATTCATACATCTTTATAACATGTGAGATGTGTGGTGGGGGGACATGCACCTGATGATTGCTAAATGGATAGTCAGTTTTCCACACCCTAGCTTGAGCAGGCATAGTTTATTTCGAACTTCAATACAAACAATCCATACTCCAACACGTACAATCTAGGGTGGAGGAATCATTTAAACCTATTACGGGAAAATAATTCAAATAAATAAGACGACCTAACTTTCGGTAATAGCTATTGGGTTTTCAACAATAGTTGGGGGTTTTTTAGCAACAACCATAAAAGAGGATATCATTGGAAGATGCACTGACGCACAGTTGACTATGAACACTTCTCAGTTCATGACCAAGATTGAAACCACACTTCAGACTCAAACAGCATCTATTGGAAACCTTGACATGCAAGTGAGATAGTTAGCAAACGCAACAAAAATACGACCCAAGGCACACTACCTTCACAGATAGAAACAAATCCCAAGGAAAATTTTTTATTGGCATGAGATCACGTGCTACGCCAACTTAAGAGTCGCCCAACAACAAATGAAACGGTATTATGACAACAAACATACAGACTTCGGTCAATGATTTTTTTTATTTGAAATTACGCCCTCATCATCAATTGACAATAGTTCAAAGAAAGAATTAAAACTTTCTCCCAAGTTTTTCGGGCCCTTCGAAATTATTTGAAGATCTGGTGTTTTGGCATATAAATTAGAAATTCTTGCCAAATCCAAGCTCTACCCGGTATTCCATATTTCCTTGCTAAAAAAAAAGATAGGTGATAAGGATATTGTTGATCCACTTTTGCTCCCATTTCAAAGGAGTAGTCCACTTATCCTTTTCCACAAGTTGTTTTAGGCACCAGAAAAATAAGGGGAGGCCAAGAAGTTTTATTGCATTGGCAGAATCTTTCTCCTACTAATGTTACATGGCAAGAGGTGGAAGCTTTTCAGGCCCATTTTCCTTATTTCATCCTCAAGGACAAGGGTGATTTTATGGGGATGGAGTTGTTAGAGACAGTTTTGGCAAGGAAGCACAATTACTACAAGGTGAAGATGAGGTCTCGGAATAAGGAGTAGTAACAGGAACAAAAATGGCAAGATCAATCAAATTAGATGGAGGGACCGGCATTATAATCATGGGTTACAATCCTAGGTGATAGGATACTATTTTAGTAAGATTTTATTTGAATTAAATAAGGATTCAATACCTTGAATCAACTAAGCAATGCATTTTTTCTTGTTTGTTTATTTCTTTTTTACTGTAAGGTATTTGATTATTTAAAGAATTAAAATTATCAATAAAAAAGATAGATGAATTTTCATTATAATCTTGTGTTGTATTTTGCAAGTTAAGGCACCTTGAATTGCTTTATTAAGAGAATTAGGATCTCTCAAAATATTCTAAAAAAATTTATTATCTTGCATCATAGAAAAATTGCGAAAAACTAATTTGAAGAATTTTTCTTTCCATGTATTACAAGTTTTGTCACTAAGCGACTCAACACATTCACCACATGCAATACAAGTGATATAACCACTCTTTTGTTGTTGTGTTCCTTGCAAGTAATACCAAATTTCGCGAAGACAATTTTACACTATTTATCTGTTTGGTACTAGAAAGCATTTAGGCAAGGCATTAAAAAATAAAATCAATTCATAAATTGAACCAATGGTATTATTATTATTATTATTTTTAATAAAATAATAAAATAACAAGCACTATCGCAATAAAAATGTAATTTTTTTAAGATATTACTTTTTTTTACTATTTAATATCATTTAATTTTGTTCCTAATTAAGATACAATACCTTATATTTTATCAGATGCATTGTAAGTATACAAGCCGGCAAAAGGCATATTAATTGATCCAATCCATAAGTTCCCGTCCTTTTCTTCTACTTCACTTATAGATCTCCATTTCTTTCTACCTTTTTCTTCGAATATCTCCAATATATCACCACCCTTCTCACTTAGCCTGACACCCATTCCGCCATTCCCACTAAGCTTAGCCAAACTCGAATGAATTTTGACAATGTCTAGTGGTAGCTTAACCAAAACTTTGCCAATCCATGGATTTGAAAGAACAAATTCTGAAATCCCTTTTCTTCTCGAATGTATACCAACCCAATACCCTCCTCTAGGGCTCTTCTTTATGTTGTCCGGGAATCCTGGCAATTGAGCAACAACTTCCAAACTTCCTGCTTTCGATGTTTCTAGCCAATATCTCAGAATTCTGCAGCTTGTTGTCTCCGCAAGTAGAAGATAGTTTCCATCTTCATTTAAAGTCACACCATTTGGAAAGGAAAGATTGTCGAGAAGAACAGTTACATGTTTGCTTTCTGGGTCATATTTCAATAGCCTTCCTGTTTTATCTCCACTCAGTATTACAGATATGTGGTTCCTGCAAATTCCATGCTAATTGAAGTAATTTTGGTTGTAGCTGTGGCTCATTGTATTCTCCAACTGCAGGGCAGTCATGCAAGCATGCGTCGTGTTTACAGGAAATAGGACAAAATAATTTCCCCATGTTGTGCCCACATGCAATTCCCCACGACAGCATCACTGGGGACAGCCGTGTTTGATTCATGCTTTCATCAATGTTCTCTCAAGAGAGAATGTTAATTCATTATCATAGCTGTTTTTATACAAGCATTAAGTACAATTTTAAATATCTAATGTTACAAGTTTCAGGGAAAGAAAATTCTAACTTTGGAATTTTAGCTTTCTGTTAATGGTTTTTTATTCAATAAATGTTAAAATTAAAATTAAATATATATTTGGTCAAGAAAGTTTGCTTTCATATAATATAGTTATAATTTTCTTAATACAAACAAACAATAAATAAATATACGATTGATTAGAAACGGTTGAATTTGAACATAAAAATATTTGACGTGATTTAAAGGGTATACACTCTTTCTAAATATCAGTTAACAGACAACATCACATTAATGTCGTGATTATCTTAAGCCCGCATAAAGTAGAGAGTTCGGTTGCCTCGCAATATAAGATTGGTTTAGAGTTTGAAAAATCTTGCAAACTTCAACACGAAATCAATCATTTAGATTTGACATGAGGAAACTAATGTTGATCATGCGGCAGGAAAATCAAGTAAAGTATTAAATACATGGTTTAGTATCATGCGCATCCCTTACCTTCTTTGATATTCAGAACTGCTGTCAGTAAAGTAAACAATTCCAGTAGACTGGTCGATGTCTAGACTGTTGCAGAATTTGAAGGGAATTCCCTGTGCTTCTGTTGCAATTGTTGTGGCCAACCCTCCTTCAGGTCCGACTTTCAGTAAACCCATATATGCATCAGCAATGTAAAGATCACCACTGCTTTTCCTAAAACACAAACCTAGAGGACGCCCACATATGTGCTCCCTTTCCTCATGTGTTCCTTCGCAACCATTCCTGTCCAGTCCATAACTTTCAATAAATCAGTTCATTCCTCAAAAGTCATGCAGCTTGGGTATGACTCACAGAACTTAGGGCAACAGTTTGTTCCTATCATCATTTAATATAATTTTGCAATGCTTGAACAAATGGCATACAATTCTTTGACATCGGTGCATGAATTAATGACTTGCATATAGCTAAGTTAAATTAAACTTGGTTTAAAATTAGGTTAAGATGTATGTAGTTAGTTACCTATTGGGAGAAGTCACAGCAAAATTAATCCAGCGGCTTTCATTTTGCCGCCATTTGATAATCCGGCCATCAGATACGCCGGTATAAGGACCCTCAGTATCAAAAGCAAAACTTTCAGGACCGATTGAACCCTCAATTAGAACAGCAGCCACCAGTCCCAGCTGAGATTGTGTAAATATTTGAACTTGGAATTTTTGGGAGGAAAACATATTGATGATACGATCAATGGAGAAAAAGGAAAAGAGACAAACAAGTATGGCTATGGTTAGCCTTGAGCTGAGGAGAGTACTCATGGCGACAGAGACACAGTAATCACTTAAAGAGAGAATACTATACAGAATTTTGAAACGTACAAAAAATTATAGCTAGAACAAAATAGAAGGCCAGGGAATGGGATAAATTTACAATCGGGGATTTCGTGGCCTAAACACGTTTCCGTGTGGGTGTTTATTACCTGGTGTCGTACACTCACATATCTTGATATTTTGATTCCAGTGGGTCTAAATACACTCTCATCTCCATAGAAAGCCACATATTAATTTAATTTATAAATTAAAATTAATAAGAATTATAACCCTATTCAATTTCTAAAATTGAACCGTGCTTCCAAATTTCCTTTCAAGAAATCAGTATTTTATACCTCGGTGTATGCGGAGAAAATTGTTATCAAGTGCGCTCTCTCTTTGATAACGTTAAATACTGTAAGTTAAGATCAAAGTTGATCTTGAGGCTCTAAAATTGGGTCAAACATTAAATTTCAAACTAACATCAGTTAGTACTTGGTTTTTTTTTCCTTTTTTGCCTAAAATTAAGTTGATAAGAACTCGCATAGAACCCAAAATATATAAGAAAACTTACATCCGCCCTTGCTTAAGTTTATAGGAAACATTGAATTGGTTGAGTACACACGTTAAGTATCATGTGTAGTAGTTTGCATATGCCTGTCGAAGTCTATATATTTTATCTAAGAAAACTGATAAACTTAGTCCTTTTTAATTGACCTAAAATACGTATGAAAGCCACAGTAGTTTATTAGTAAGCTAGCCAGAGATTTAAGATGAAGAGGGATATATATGTTGGCATAGATGAGATGAGCTGTGTGCTGAGTGAAATAAAATATTACTATTAGGAGATAATCAAAGGTTATTTATATTATCTAGACAATTGTTTTAATTTTTTTTTATTAATGAATTTAATAAAAATTAGATTCAAACTAAATTTAGTAAGATTATTGAATTGGTATTTATATTAATGTGTGTGTGGGAGAAAGATTGAAAGTTTCTTAATTTTTTTTATAATTTATATATTTTTTTAATTATTAGATTAGTACACTTTTAATTATTAAAATTAAATTTAATTTATATAATTAATATATAATAAATATATGTGTTAAATTTAATATTAATTACTGAAAGTGTATTGATTTAACGATTAAAAAATTAACATAAAAATATATATAAAATTAAAAGATTTTTTATATATTATATATATTAATTTTAAAAAGACTAAATTAGCATATAACTATTTAGAATATCCAAATGAGTGTTGGAGAGAAATTGGCTTTAAATTTATGTATTTATTCAAAAATTTAAATATGTCAAAACATATTATTTTAAAATATTATATCTTTTAACTAAGTACAATTTTCAAAGAGACAGGCTGGGTAATGGCCTTTGTTACATAAATCCAAAAAGATAAGAAGTTAAAACGATGGATTCTCCCTTCCTTTCTTTTTATATTGGTCATTGGTTCCATGGATCGGATGGGGCTTCTCTTGTAAGTTATAGGTCACGGATTTATTGGAGTTAGGTGTGTGTATGGTTTTCTACATATGGGCCCTCATCTCTTTTTCATTTCAATTCAATGATAATTAACTTAAATTTTTGGACCACTTCAATAGAGGCTAATTTAATATTACCTCCATAACGTTTTAGTTGTGAGCTACTATGATTTAACATTTTCTCGTTGCCCTTCTTTGACCAATATAAATATACTTGTTTTTTTCAAGCTCCCGTTATTTAAAACAACCACGGTCTACCAAAAGTTTTTATAAATACTCTTTGATTAAAGGTCTACAAACACTAACATATTTATTTACAGCAATAAAGAGTATACCACAATTTATGTAGATGCATACATACTATTTATATTTATACGAGAGATTTATTAAAATTTTATATTGTAAATACTATAATTTTGTTCAAATATTTATATTCATAGTGGATATTTCTATTCTCACATAAATATGAACGAAAGTTTAAACGTCTATCAGGTGATTTCTACGTACATACATAAAAAAAAAGAGTTAATTCACACAAATTTTTGAAATGAAAAATGGATAAAATTCTGATGCTTATTTTAATGATTTGATATTAAAGTGTTTAACCATATTAACTAAGAAATTTTTGGCAATATAATATTATACTTTATTTGGCAATATAAATATTATATTTTATTACATTGTAATAATTTTAATACAAAATTACCCATTGGCACCTAGTAAATTATTTATTTTGTCCTTATTACATTGTAATTTATTGGAAACCTTAACATAGCGGGGAAACAATGATGTATGTCAAAAATATTATATAGAAATTTAAAATTAGCAATTTTTAATGGATATTTTATTGAATACTTTAAAAATAATCTAGTTGTAACGAATATGACAACTGATGAAAATATCTTATTGAAATTAATGTAATTTTTTTTGGACCATAGTTTATGTGATGATTGAGCCCGACTAGCGTGATATTATCCGATTTGGCAGCTCAAGGTGGCATAATAGGCTTAGTCCTGATGTTGTTCTTGGCAACTAATATTTTAAGACTATCCTTAAAATTCTTATTTAGGTATCAAATTATACAGCAAAAAATTCTCTTAAGTAGTTGAACAATTTGATACCTGAAGGTTTTGTTCTTGAAATGGCTTTTAATTGGCATATCTAATGTCATGTTCTCAAAAATAGAATTTGTGCATTAAGGTTTAATAAAATAATTTAAATTAAAGAAATATATTTTTGGACATTTTGGCGTAGTATCCCCTACATTATAGGTATTAGAAATGTAAACCCATAAATTATAAAAAATTTATAATATTCTTAATATTTTTTGTAAAATTTCAAAGTATGGTCACAACAAACATCATCACATTAATTTAATTAAACAAGTACAAACATCGATTTGCTTACAATATTTTAATAAATACAATATAAATGACAAAATATTTTTTGAAAATATATCTAACAAAATGATTAGGTTTCCCCTGTGTCCATCTATTTTTTGCTATGCCAAAAGTGTTTGAAAAAGAGGGAGTGAGTTAAAATATCATAACTATTCATATATAATTAAGGGTTTTAAAAAAATTAAAATAATTATAATTCTAATTGTTCATACTATAAATAAATTTAAATAATCATAAATGAGTATAAATAATGATAATAAAATAATAATACAATTTCGTTATTACTATATACAATGTATAATTTTGAAGCACTATTCTTAAGTACTATTACTCAAGAAATGGATGACTTGCATATTTTAGGAGTTTTATACTCAAGAATTACTAATATAATATTAAATTTACAGGTTTTTATTGTAACATTCTTAAATTTAGACATTAATTTTTCTTTGTATTTATTTTACAAAGAAAATAAAATATTTTGTTTTCTTACATACATACGTACACACACACACACACACATATATATATATACACAAAGAAAATACCTTGATTATCAAAATTCATATTTTATAAAAGAATATTTTATGAAGTAGATTTTGAGGAAAGTATAGATATTTCTTTCTTGTATTTTTTGATAAAATTCTATTAAACTAGTGAAAAAAAGAAAAAGAAAGAAACTTTACACTTCAAATTAAGTAATTATTTGAGAATGTAATGTTGGAAATCTTGGAATGAAAAATTGAAACTTTCTTTAAAGTAGTGTTTGTCCCCTTTCAATTGAAATTGTTTATAAAATTAACAGGGAAATTACTTTTAAGATATGATAAAATTTTAAATAAATTCTTCACGAACAATACAAAAAATTCAATGAACAAATAAAAAATAATATTAAATAGATGGTTAATGGATAAATTCATAATGTCCCATTGCAGTCAGTAAATAGATTGTTCACTGCAACAGCAACGTATAGTAATTACTATAATTTTCTCTTATTTTGAATTTCTTGTAATTCTTTGTCGTAAAAGTAATCTCAATCCCTCGGTCTAAATCATTAATATTAATATATATATATATATATATATTCAATTTAAAATTATTAATATTTTAAAATTAAGAATAATATGATATTAGTTACGCGGCATTTTTTCGAGTTAATTATACCTAATTGCTCTTATTATTTTCAAACTCTCGCATTAACTAAAATTATTAAATAGAGTCAGGTTGCATAATTTTAAAATTAGTTAATTAAAGTATAAATTTAATTAAATTTTAAGATGTAAATGTATTTTTTTTTAAAAATAACGTATTCTACTCTTTGAAATTAATAAAATATTTAAAATATTAAAAAGAGATTTTGAGCCTAAAGTCACGTCATACTACTATAAGATGAGTGTTATGAAAAACAAAAAAAGAAATACGAATACTTAAATGAATACGTATTAACAAAACATAATAAAAAATTGTACGTCTTGGGACGCATCCTATCGTCTGTCTGACGATGGACAAGTGACGATGGCATGTACTGAATCTCTTGGGCAGTTATAGGAATAGAAGAGCATTGTCGCTCCCTTTTCTTTTCTTCTTCTTCTTCTTGACACTGAAAACAGAAAAGCTTAAAGACCCCCTCAAATGAAGCTGAAGAATGGCTCCAATGGATTCCAGAGCCAAACTTTCTAGACTTATTAAGAGCGCTCTGAATCAGAATCACATACCCTGGATCGCTAATCGTCCAAGATCCAACAATGGCTCAATCTCCAGCCAATGCTCTTCTGCTGTGGAATCGAGAGGAGTCCGATTGGAGTTATTTGGACTCAAAGACTATGAAGCTTACAGGCGTTCTCTTTATCGCGACATTACTCATAAAGCCTTGCTTGTTGACGCTGTTGGTACTCTTCTTTCCTTCTCAGCCCATGGCCCAGGTATATTTCAATAATTAATGCATGAATGCGTTTTTACTACTTCACAATTTCTTCTGCAGTTGCAGTCTGGTTATTCCTTTTCTCTTTTTAATTATGTAGGATTTGATTCCATTTCCATTTTTCTTTTTCAACATACGTGTATATACCCTTACATAATTGTAAAAACTGTATGTGTTTGTCTCTGTAAGCGAGCATGTACCAAAGTTCAGAGTTTCCGGGCGTTGTTGCTTCTTTAAATAATTTCTTTCTATTTTATTTTATTTTATTTTTTTAAACTCCGAAACTTCTGGATTCTGTATTTTAATTTATATATATCTATATATATATTTGCTTTTGCAAGTATATTAATTTTGTCGATATATAGAGAGATTGGAGAGACGTATGGGGTCCAGTACTCGGAGGATGAGGTGTTGAACAGATATAGAAGGGCTTATGAAAAGCCATGGGGAAGATCTCGTCTCAGGTCTATTTCATTCCAAAATTAATCTGTTTTGGAGATTTTTTATTTAGCTTGATGAATAGAGTAAAAGGTAAAATCATTTTCACTTGCAATAGCAATAGCAATATATGGTACGAGTAAATAGTAACCAAGCAAAAACTGACTTATTTAATTGTTTAGTTATTTTGTTTAATTTTTGTTAAAAGTATGTAACGATCATCAAGAAATTGGTGGGTTTTGTGTCTGCATTGCATTTCCCCCATTGCTTTAATGTATTTTGTGACTTAATAACTTTCATATTAGTTGTTATTTACTAACACTTAACGTGGAAGGATGGTGATATAGATATTGCAATTATTGAGTTTCTTTCTCTAGTACAACAGGTAATCTGGGCCAGATATGTGATATAGAAAAACATTAGAATTCATTCCATAATCTGATGTATAATTTATAGGGATATTTGGATCGGAATGCAACTCTGACGCAAAATCCATAGACATAATTTTGAAACAAACCCTAAAATACCAAAGAAGAAAGTTCCAATTTTTGAAACAACCCTAATCTTGATCGTTTGGTGAAGATTGGAGAGTTTGAAAGTAGTTGTGTGTGTAAGAGTTCTTGATGAGAAGAAGATGAAGAAAGAACGGCAAAGCAAAATGACAGGACGACAAGGAAGAAGAAGAAATGAACAGCAGAAACGACAAACTGGCAACTTTTGAAATTGGGTAGCTAACTTTGAAATTGGTTTGGTAGATGCTGTTGGCTTTTGAAGTTTTACAAGGAAAGCTATTTCATATGTAACTTTTGCCTAATTTGACATTGCAATTTCCTTTGGGGTGCTTTTCAAGCTTTTTGGTATTGTTATTGTATTTTTTTTTCATATGCTTTCTTTTTTTTTCCTATTGTATATCTCTATCATTTTTTTAAAAAAATCTTTAGGTTTAGGGTTTTATTATTATTATTATTAGTACTATTTATTATCTAGGTTAAGGGTTTTTTTTTCAATTTAGTATCCAATGGCCATATTTTGGATTCAATATTAGGTTTATGATTGTAAAAACAAGATTTTATATTTTTGTATTCTTTATTAGCTGGCAATTAAACTGTAAATATAGTGTTTATAAAAGGCTTTGTACAGAATTTACATCTCTTAATAACATTTCTTTTATATGTAAGAAAAATTAAGGAATTTGCTAAAAAGATTATTTTTAAAAATAGGTTTGATTCTAGTTAATCACAAAAGACATTTAAAAACCTCTTTAAACAAATTTTGAAAAATAGAACTGTATTGGTATATATGACTTTGTTTTATAAAGATTTTATATTTTAGTTTTAAGAATTTTTCTAGTCTGTTTTTTTATGAGTCATTTTCTTAATTATTTAAAGGTAGATTTTATTTTAGAAATCAGGCAATTCTTTGATAGGATTTATTCTTTGCAAAATAGAGTTTGTGTAAAAAGGTGGGGGGGTTGAATACTCTTCTAATAAAAAACAAGTTATTATTTATTGTACATAGAAAAAGGAATTGTGTTCATTTGTTAACGACTTTGAAATCTCTAAAAATAAACAAATTTTAGTAAAAATAAAGGCTTATTGAGATTTGACGCAAATTATTAAAGAAAAATAATTTTTAAATGGTGTAAAAAGAAAATTATTGATTATGGTTCTAACAATTTTTTAAATGATGAATAACACAATAATGTTTACGTGATAAATAATTTTCACATAGTGAGTTTTTTTAAAATATTATTTTTTTAGAATAAATTTTTGATATAAATATTCATATTATATGATTTTTTTAAATCATTATTTTCATTTCTTTTATAGAGATCTTGGAGGTGTATAACATTAGTATGTAATAATAAATAATTTTTTGGAAGTAACGAAGAGACTCTCTCATCAACCACCATCAACGTAAATTGAAGCAAGATAAGAATAGTACACAAATAGGTTTGGAAAAGTTGAGTGGTCGTGGAACGATTAACGTTAATATTATTCCACATTGAATAAACAAGCTAAGCTGAAAATGACTGGATCTGGGCAGAACCATCTCCCTTCCCTTAAATTTCAAATGTCTCAACTTCGCTTTTCATGTCCATTTCTGTTGGAGGAAATAAAGGATAAATTAATCGTATATGTGAGAGAAGGAGAAAGGTTACAGTGTATCGTAGTGTAGAATGTTGGCGCCAGGATGACATGTCGGTTTTGACGAAAACGAATATTAACATGCATCTGCTATTGCAAGCTCTTATGGGAAAATAATTTTCTGCAGACAACCGACATCGGTAAAATGCAGTCCGGTCAAAATATTTTACGGGCAATTCCTCTATAAGAATATTCTTTAAGATTATTACGGTCAAAATATTAAATACATGATTCGCTGGAGGCGGAAGCAAGAATGAATGATGATAAGATATTATTGTTAGGTTTTCACTTGTTCCTTTTTTAACATATGAATTAATGGTCAGATTCATTGTGTGGGTGCGCTGAAATGATTTTCGCATAAAGTAGTCACAAATTGGCAGAATTCGGACTAATACACGCAATCCTTTTTTACCGGTGAATTCCAACCTAAGCAAATTGTAGGCTTGTGCGTATATTATACACCACTCCCCCAAAAGATAATAACAATAATTTTATAATTAAAAATGAAAATTTTTTATTAATTAAAAACTATTTGAATATTATAGAATATAGATTTGATCGCTAATATCCATCACTGTGCAGTAATGGTATACATACATTGCTGTTTGGCATTTATAGAAAGGGGTAAAACTTTAATTTTAGATTTTACAATATGCAAAGTACGAAGTAGAAGTAGTTCTCGCGACTGGCAATTTAGCCATTGCATTACCTTGTACCAAAAGATGTTGCTAATTAATTACAAGCAGGTCTTTTTCTAGTGATTTGATGAACGAAAAATTTTAATTGATTAAAAAAAAAGGTTAACATTGGGATTAGATGAATCGGGACACAGTAGAAAAAGTGGGACATGTATGATGGTGTTGACCCATAACGACTACGACCAGGAGTAACCCCTCACAACCTCTCTCATATCATCAAATTCCTTAAAACTCTCCAACAATTCTCTGTGAAAAAACAATAATGGATGATGAAGTTGAATCAACATCAACTTCTGTATGAGATCGATCGTCGTTATGGCTGTCTTCACTTTGTTGCTTCTGCTGCTGCCACTTCTCTTGCCACCGCTGCCTCCGCCGCCGTCGCTGCTGCTCTTCGTCCCGGTAATAATTATGATCCTACTCATTGTCTTGGCCTTATCTCCAATATCACAACAACCTATCATAGCCTAAGCATATATTGTTTCATAAAACATATATTATCTTCAAAAATTCGTAGTGTTTAGGCTTGTTTAAATCTTACTATGCTGAGAGCGTTCGTTGTGAGTCCCAGACAGCAATCAGAGATATCAACTGCTTGATGGGAAGAAGCATATATGAGTTTTGAAACCTTCTAAGAACACTTATATCATCATTGTAAATAATTTTCTTCAGCGCACACGAACACACACATGTTGTGAAAACTACTACTGAATTTTGTAAAGTGCTTTCTATATGATTTACTCTTTAGGAGAATTTTATTTAGTGAGCCTATTCTCCTTAGTGTTGTTATTAAAATAGTAATGTTATTTGACTACTTTTTTTTTCGCTGTATTAATAAGTATCTTAACAAAGTAAATAATGTAAATATTTAGCGACCTCTCTCTCTCTCTCTCTCTCTTTTTTTGCTACAATCTATATACAAGCTTACAACTTAAGCTTCCTTGGATATACATTGTTCCACATTTGACCATATTCCAACGATATTTAATAGAATTACCCTCGAGTTCACTACACTGGTATTGATGGGCTAACTTAGGTCTAGAGCAAAGCATAGCATACATGATGTTTTTAACTACACTGGTACAATGCACCTTTGACATCACCTTCTTATCTTCATCAGTTATTAGACTCTGAAAAATTGAGAGCGCAAAATGTGCTGCAAAGGGCAACTTAACGGCCTTAGCATTTGTAATTTTTGAATCTTTGAAGAACTTTTTACAAATACTACTCTTGAGACAGCTTTATTAGTCCTTCTATCAGAGAACCACTACTTTTATCATTTATATTGCCTCAGAATATCCTGCAAAGATGCCTTGGTGCATAGGCTAGCCATTGCAAATTAACTAGATAAATTTGCTGCTCAAGGAACAAACCTTCCATCTATTGTTCCAACTAAGAGGACATTCTATCGTAGTGTTTGCAAAGAGTTGTCAAAATATCCTGCAAAGATCCACAACCACAAAGCCAACCAATTAAGAGTGTATTAGAAAGTTGTCAAAAATTTTCACTGTTTATTCTACCGTAGGCACTATTTATGTTTCTATGATGGCCGAGCTAAGATCAAATTGCCTATTGTACACGAGAATATTTTGCTATTAGCGATCAGTCGAACATGAATTGACTGCTTGTTTACTTGCATTAACAAGAAAGTCATCAGTCTCTCATTCTTGAACAACCTAAGATGATTCATTTGCTCTTCGAGTGCTCGTCTTTTGTCCTTACCTGCAAACTTCTCTTATTTACTTTTGTTTTTTTTACAAAATAATGTAAATTAAGTCCTCCGCCTACACTATCGAAGAAAGAATAGCGAAACTCGAAAAGATAGGTTAGGGACCGAGCAAAAGGTTGAAATAGAGTTAGCTGGGCTTGCTCTACTCCATCTGTCAGAATTCGCCACTTAGTATTCTTTATACTATACATCCAACAACTTTAATATGTCTCAGGTTTGGTGGATGTCCTATTTAAATTTCTTCTGGGCTTTGGAATTTAAAAAAAAATTCTTTGGGTTGGTCGTGCCTTGAGAATGGTTTGTTGCGAGCAATCATTCATATCTGAATTGGCAATTTAGTTACTTGCATCGCCAGAAAAGTCATCAGTCCCTTGTTCTTGAAATACCTTGATGATTCATTTTGTTTTCTTTTCGTCCCCACAAACTTTCTCTTTTTTTTTATTTTGTTTATGAAATAGTATAAATAAAGTCCTCCACTACACAACTAAAAGAAAAGAAGGGCACGGCTTAAAAGATAAGTTAGCGACTAAGCAAAAGGTCGAAATTCGCAACGCTTGGCCCTACTCCCTACTCTATCTATCTGGATTCTCCAGTTAATGTTTTTTCTATTATGCATCCAATAATTTTAAGATGACTTTGCTTTAGTGGATGTCTTGTCTAACTTCTTCTGGGGTTTTGAAATTCAAAGTTGTTGTAGGACTTATATTCACTAAGTATGTTGTCGTGGTCGTTTTCTCTGCCAAGAACAGCTTAGATAATCCAATATTAATCAACATGTACCTAACCATTTTCATAAGTATTCTATATAGTTTCTTGGCTATTTTGTTGAGGATAAGCCTAATAATTATATGCTTTAGGATCTCATATTATTGGCAGAAATCAGAGAATTCTTTACAACAAATCTCCATGCCATTATTTGTTCTTTATGTCTTAATCTTCCTATTTCTATGATTCTCAACAATTTCTTAAATCCCTGAACCTCTTGAAGACTTGATCCTTGCTCTTGAGAATAAAAACCCTTACTTTACGACAATGATCATCTACTATAGCTCCAAAACTAACCTTGCGATGATTTCCAAGAGCACAGCATTCATAAAATTTAATGTGTCCCAAAGTATTATTACCAAGTAACCCTTATTTGTTTTAACTCATCGAATCCCATTCACCCAGATGATGTAACCTTCAATACCACATTATGAACACGAGAGCATTAACTTGTGTTTTCTACGTCAAGACTGACAACTTTCCCATGCACACATACAAACAATTCTTCTTGAACATCACATCCTACAATTTTTAAGTAAAACATAAATTTATTATTATTTTCTGCTACCAAAATTCTTAGATTTAAAACTAAAAGATTTTCAATTGTCTTTTCATATTTACAATTTCTTTATCTCTTTCTTTGAATATACATATGTATGATGGAATATTTATAACATAGACTATTTTCATTTATTTTTTATTTAGTATACTCAAATTGACAAGTAAACTCATTACACATAAACATTTGGATCAATGGCTGTTTTTTTTTCTCAAATTATTAAATTTATTAACAAATTTCACCCAATTTAAACAAAAAATTTTGGTTAAATCCTTTCTCAAGATTGTTATTTTATATATTCTCTCTAAACGACAAACCTTACAAAGATATACAAAATAAAGGAATAGAGGAAGCAAAAAAGGCAGGGCATGGTGCACTATAACATAACAAATACAATAGTTCAATAACAACATAGTTGTAAAATAAGATATATAATTGTATTTCAAAAAAGAAAATTGTAGCATCCATCAATAACTATCATGTGTGAGGCAGTCATTGACTTTCTACTATTAATTTGTAGCTAAATGGTCATTAACATATTTAATTATCATTTTAGTTTTTTTTAAAAAAAAATTTTAGAATTATTTTTTCACAAATTAATTTTATGCTATGGTGTTTCGAGTAATCAAATATAATACAAAAATGCAGTTTTTAGTTATTTTTTAAATTTGATAATAAAATTTTATTACTTAATCACTTTTCTAATGTATTCAGAGACCGTTCTATTGTCGTAATTAGCACTACATAAGTGCTAATTTAGAGATATTAGCATTTATGTGTAAATGATTTTATTATATTCATAAATATTTTTATTTAATTTGAAATATATATCACAACTATTTTATTAATATTAAAAATAAGGTGATTTTTTATTACTTACACATCTAAATATGTAATTTAGTACTTAAAACATTTTTTAAAAGTTGCTTTCTATAATTGACAATTAAAGTTACAAAACGTTTTTCTAAAATGTACTGAAATAAAATGCTATAAGATATAAACACTAAAGTAAATTAACATATTTTCCTTTAGCGAGGTCAGGTGAATCCTTAATTATATTATACCCAATCTTCTCTTGAAATCCTGAACCATTAACCCCGGACATTTTGTTGTAAAAATTTGAAACTATGTTAAACAATTTCTTCAATAACTCTAAAAATTAAGTGTTATTGTTGGCAACACTGACGATGCTCATTATCTGCACTTTGGTGTTCAGAAAATTAAAGTCCAGGGAAAATGCTCTCAGATTTTTGATTCGTTGCTTTGAGGTATTATTAAATTGGAAAACCGCCCGGCCGCCCGCCGCACTATCAATTTGAGTTTGAGGTTGGTCTCATATAATATAAAATTTTGAGTTTCAAGTAGAATCAAATTTTTGGCAATAACAAAAACAAAAGCACTGATAGTTGTATATGATGTTAAATTTGAGAAGAGATTTGGGTATTTTTGGAGCAAACATATAGAAATTATAATTTCATCTTCTTTTTTTTTCTTTAAGAAAAAAAATTATAGTTGTACCAATGACTTGAGGTCATGGTACTTAAGGAAAAGTAATTAGTAAAACATAATTATTAGTTATCATATAAAAAAAAATCAGATGAAGATCTATTTTGATTTTCCTGCATGTATCGAGTGAGAAAGACTACCTCAATTTTTGCTAGAGAGTGGCCATAAACTTCTGTGTTACCTTCAAATTTCTCCTATAATCGCAGGGATGTACCCTAATATTAGTGTGGACACTACAATAAAAGGGATTTTGATTTTTTAAAAAAATATAATTATGTGTATGCATTTTTTTTTCATTAAAGACTATAAAGGGGCACATGCAATTAGGATTTTAAATTGGCCTTTATTTGATTCATCAAGTATTATTTATGTGTATAGTAGACATGTATTTTACTTAACGTGCAAATTAAAAAAATTATAAATAACAATTATATTTATTTATTTTTTAGACTTTAAACAGGTACATGTAGCTCAAAACAAACATCATATCTATCCAATTACTTGTTCAGTCAAAGTGACAAGATGTTCTACTGATCACTTGTTAACATATTTCATTTAGTCACGTCGTTTCTAAAAAATAAAAAATAAAAAATTCAAATTATCATCATCCACGGTCGTTCCTGAACGTTATAAATAATAATTTTTTAATTAATCAATTTATATTTCATTATTTTATTCATTTAAGGAGTCAATAGATTGCTCCTGGCTATAATTGAATTGTTCCGTTTGAGGCGGCCGAGCACATAACCCGCATTTTGCTTGCGTAAAATAGGTAGGAACAAAGTTGTCAGTTGATGTTGAAAATGACAGGTTCTCGCTAGAATCAATGACTATTATTTGTTTTTGTTTTTCTTGTTTGAAAGTGGACAAAAGACATGGTCAAAAGGAGAAACGAAAAGCGTGAGACGCAGGCCACGTAGTCTTAATATGGCCGCAGGAGTGGAAGCTTGTAAAAGAGTGGACAGATGCAATGCATTAAGTTTTAAAATGTATGCCCCGTTAGAATCATTGATGCCCCTCTTACGTGTCAACATCTTAATTTCAAATAATTAATAATATTCACTTCATATCTCAAATGGCGAAACTATAAAAGTTCAATTTTACAGTATGAAATTACATATAACCCAGTAGATGTGGTTTTTTTTTGTTCTTTTTTTTTGGAATAAGCAATTAACAATGTATGAAACATTTATCTTTCTATTTATTTTTTATTTAATCTTTTAAACAAACAATTTAAAATCACACACACACACATAAAACAAAAATAGAATAATATAAATTATGCAATTTGTTGATGATCTTCTCAAGCAACAGAGTGGTAAACGAAGGTAGCAAAGTGAAGATTGACATTGGTCTATTTTTCCAACATGATAGCGAATCTATCATCTCAAACTCTACATATGGCATTGAGACCCTAACACTGCTGAGTTATAAATATTACAATTATTGTTAATAATTATTCATTAATAGCAACCCATTAAATATAGAATAATCACCCAATAAATAATAATATTGATGTAGTAATTATATTAATTGGAGTAACAGTACATTTGACTAAGGTAAAACTGTTCATGAAGCTTATAAAAGTTAGAATTAACCTTAGAGGGAAGGGTAAGCATACGTTGTTATTCAAACAATTTTCTCACTCTAAAAATACTTTTCTAACTTAAGCATTGGACATTTTTGTCTAAAATTTATTTTGTCACCTTTTGACTTCATTTTTTCTTTGCAGGAAAAGCCAAGTAACTGAGACCTAAGAATCATAGAGAATTAAACCTGTTCATTAGCCAGCAAAAATCTAGCGTTTGTGGGAATCTAAAAAAGGCTCATCCAAGGGAAAAATGACTACGTCCAAGAAATGGAGAGAAGTCTAGATGAAATTGCGGCAGAATTCTAAGATTCAAGTAATCATGCTTAGGTGGAAGAAAGTGTTGAAGGAAGAAGAGTATAACAAGGATCGCTAATGGAAGTAGACCAAGTTTAGATAACAAAGGAGACGATGAGAAAGTTTGGCAAGGCATGGATGAACAATTTAAGGAAAAACCTGTTGCTGTATAGTCTATAAATGAAATGGGTGGTGGCAAGTGAAGAATAAGGCATAAGAAATGGGCAAGCAATGATTGAAGGATAAAAAAAATTACCATCTAAGGAGGTATATTGCTGCCTAAAAAGGAAATAGAGGATTGATAATGAAGAAAGAAACAAACAAGGCTACCACTACAATAATGCTTTAAGTTCTGTAGGAATCTAAGAAGAAAGTGAAAGAATAATAGAAAAGGGGAGTGATAGAATCAACAATTCTCAAGGTCCCCTCAAAATCTAAGAAGTCTGAGAAGAGAACTTGAAGGACATTGCAAGAGGACAAGACAAGGATGGTTGCTTGAAATACTAAAGAAACTAAAGCAAAAAGTGCAAGAATTATAGAAGGAACGTGAAACCAAGGAGAAAAGTGAGCATGAGTTCAAAATAGGGACACCTTTGTGTGGGGAGATCATGAGCCTACGTTTGCCAAGAGGATTTAAAACACCTAAAATTATGGCCTATACAAGGTAAATAGATCCTATGTTACATCTAAATCCATATAAGAAAATTATGCACATAAATGGATCAACAGAGATGGAGATGTTGATCCATTTGTGTGCATAATTTTGTATGAAGAAATATAATATGCTGATATAAAATATTCTAGGTATTAATCACCAATAATGACAAATAATTTGATAAAATAGAAAATTTTAAAAACTTTATCATAATTTGAAGATAAACTTAAGATTTGCATCCCTATCACATATAAAGGTCAATAGCCAATATAAAGTTGCAAACAAAGTAATAAAGAAAAATCATAAATTGATATTAAGGCAATGAAAAGGAGCTTGTGTGGATGAGGTATTAAAAGTTCTATGGGCATATAGAATAATGCCAAAAATAACACAAGAGAGGCCTTTCTCATTAGCATTTGGTTGTGAAGTAGTGGCACCAATAGAGTTTGGAGCACTAGTGCATTAGGTATTATCATACACAAAAGTTGAGACGTTATGATAAAACATTTAGACTTAATCAAGGAAAAAAGGCAACGAGTAGCCATCAGATGTTACAATAAGAAAGTGAGAGCAAGAAAATTCTCAGAGAAAGACCAATTTTGAGAAGAATCGTGCATAAACCAAGAATCTAGAAAAAGGGCCCTTTGGCCCAAATTGACAAGGATCTTATAAAATTTTAAGAATTATGAGTCCAAGAATATATCAACTTGCTTATGTCCACGAAAGAGCTTTAAGAAAGTCATGAAATGCCAAGATGCTGAAAATTTTTTACCAATAAATTTTCTACTTTCCATGTATTTCTTTTGTTTATCATTAATAAAGTTTAGTTTTATAGACTTAAGATTTTTGGTAATCATGATCAAACAAAATGCAAAATATAAAAAGGGTTTTACTATTATGAGTTAATGAATATCACAAATTTAAATCCTAATAAGAGCTTATCATAATAACTTATAAGTAAATAGATCTCATAAGTTTAATATGCAAATATAGAGAAGGGTTCACAATTATAACATACGAGTAAACAGATCTCATAAGTTCAATATCTTGACCTCGAAAAGAGTTTATTACAACTTATGAGTAAGCAAATCTCATAAGTTTGAAAAAGGTTCACAATTATGAGTAAATACATATGATAAATCTTATATTTTCACTCTGAGAAGGGTTTACAATTATGGCTTACGAGTAAATAAATTTCATCAACTATTTATCCCAATAACCATAAAATGTTTAATAGAATATAAACTTGCTATATGGATATTTTAATCCAAGAAAATATTATGCAATGAATTGTAGAGTTGAGCTTAATTTCTTAAGTACTCTAAAGTTTAAAGGTGGATTTATCTTTAGTAAAATATTATTTCATATTCTCAAATTTGTCTATGCTATTAATAAAATATTATTGTAAAGAATAGAAGTAAAAGAAATATTTTATTGCCAACAAAGTTTTCGTTTACTTTATTGTGGGGCATTTTCACATCTACCAAAGGCACTTGAGGTCCTAGTAGCATTAAATGTATCAATAACACCCAAGGTTTGCTTATCATGAGTTTGTCGTGCATTCTTTTCTCATAATTTCAACCTTGAGGTCATGCAATTATATTTTTCTTTATAATCTACACTAAAGTGGTTGAGAAAATAGCACAAGAATCTTATCCATCCAACTGAGATCAACCTTAGGTTAACGATGTTTAAAATGTCTAACAATTTTAGAGAAACCGCTGATGAGGTTGTCTTCTGCCTTTTTTTTCTCGAACACTTTCATATCAGTTAAATTTTTGTACGCATTCATTAATTTCTACTCCATGCCCGTCTTTTCTCTCCTAATACGTTCATTTAAGCTTATCACCTTAACTTGCTCGATATCTTGAGCTTCCTATCTTTTCTTTAAAAACTTTATCTTTAGTTTAAGTAAGTTATTCTTTTCAGATTGCATTTTTTGATTGAAGATCTTAAGCCCTCAACCTTACAACAGCATCAATTAAGGTTTGCTCATGATGTTGAGAGAGGAAATGGAATCCCTACAATGATGGTTATCAATTGTTAAAAACTTGCCTTACATATACAAAATTAATAACTTCAAAATTACCTTGGCAAATGATTTCATGATGGGCTAGTAAAATTAGTGAGACATAAGATCTTTGGTTTTATTCGACCATTCCTTGAAGTATGAAACTTCAGTGCTCAAATTAAAGGGATATAGTGCTTCACGCGAGGCCTCTTTGTTTATCCAATGTCTTAGCCACTAATATGGCTACCTTTCTCACACATAACTAGAAATTTTCTCTTTTTTGTCTTCAAAAAAGCAAGGCTATCCTTAATTTTCCCTTTATCTTTGGTAGGGCAAGAAGGACCTTCAACACATGTCTATTGGTTTTGGTGATTTCCAAGTTAAAATAGTTTTTCTTAATCTTTTGCCATATATTTCTTGCATTTCCCTTTCTTTGGAACCTTGTCAATTTATTGTTTTTGAGCTATTTTTTTCATGAAAAAGAATAAACATTTTTTTAAAAAAAGATAACAAATATCTCATAACATACTCTTTTTATTTTCAAAAAGTTGAAGATTTCAGAAACAAATCCTTTATCTCTTAAACTCTATGGGGAAAAAAAGTTCACGCTTCAGGCACTTAATAGCTAAGGTTTCTTTCACCTTATCTTCAAGTATAGGATATAAAGCCTTCATTCTCTTCCACTAATCTATGAAATGAAAACATTGAAGCATTTAAAGTTAACTTAATATGTAAAAGAGAACATTCATCAACCTGGAATAGCAAAAGTAGTAAGAATAAAAAATTTCATGTCCTCTATTTAATAAACCCAACCCCAATCACCTGCAATAAAAAATCAACAATCCTTTCATAACTTATTAGAGGATAGGTTATGAGGTCCACTTTTACTGAAGGCATTGAAATAATGCCAACTAAGATTATCTCTAGGGTTACTTCTTAACTAATGCAAGTTCGTAAATTCCTACATAGTTGGCTTTCTTTGCCTAACTTTTTTCCATAAAAGATATGTATTGTCAATTGTATCCCATGCGTTCAAATTTAACTAGAAAAGGGTGAGTTTTAAGTGGTTTAAATATTTTACAAAATATGGTTAAAGAGAATGCCTAAGCCTTAAGTCAAAAAGTATTTCTAATAAGGTGATTTTACCTTTCTTAGACCTATTCCTTACAAACAAACTAGTACATATATGTAATGAAAAAAACATTTATTTTTTAAGATTCATGCGATAAACTCTAGTGTTACATATATATAAATATAATGCAGTAGATTTATATATACATTTCTATTAGATGATTATTTAAATCACAAATACAAATTGATTGTTTCTACGTCTTTATAGTATCTACACAATCGAGAATAAATTTAGAGTGCTAGTTTATATGCTCTTAAGTGTCAATTATTATTGTTATTATTATTTGCAAAAGTAAACATGCAAAACAAAACCTAGACACTTACTAAAAAACATAAATATCATATATCTATAATACTATTTAGGGTTTTAGTTTCCATTAGGTTAGTTTTCTTTTAAAATTCAATCTAGTTTAGTAAAGTGTGTGATTAAGAATGTCTGTGGCTTAACATTATCTTATCCAAACCAATATTATTGTGTAATTTAATCATTTTGTCTTAGATATCTTAATTAAATATAAGGCATGGAATGTACTGTTATCGTATTGTTCAATTATATATATATATATATATATATATTTATGTAAACTTATTTTATTAAATGAGGTCAACATCATATATCAACTTATTTTTAGCACAAGCATATATTTTCATAATCTCACCTAATCAAAAGCTCAAGATATCACTTCTATTATATAGAAAGGACAAATCTTATCTTAATTACACACATCTCCTTATACAAGCTATGACATATCTAATTCTAAAGTTTGTCTTATTACAACTAGTATTTTGAAAATATCAAAAATATATTATTCTGAATGTTGAAAACTATGATAATCTTAATTCTAAAGATCACATACACTGTTTGCATTAAGAGAATCAGTTGTAATACTTATATAATAATCCAAGTAGTGTTCTTATGGTGCCTTAATTCAATATATTAATTCACTAACTTATATTTATGTGTTAACTTGATATCTTATATCATAACACATATATGTTGTCATCACTCATTATATGTATTAAGCTCTATATAATATTATTGTTCTATTTATAATAATGTTTGATTAAAGACATTTAAGAATAGTATTCAAATAATTGAACCTATTATATAAAGGCATTATTACATTTATTAACTACATAAATAAATAATAATGAGATCATAAATGATACACACATACACACACCATATAAATCAATAATGTTATTATACTTAAAAAGTAAATATACTAAATATCTAAGAAAAATACTATTGAATTTAGGGCATATACCAACACTTGCCTATTTCCCTTTCTTTTTTCCAACCTTATTGACACATTCTTGGGAATGGAATAGCCATCTCGAAGATTTCCTAAATCATCCTTTGTAATGGATGATGAATATTTGCAAGCTTTTACTCGTTAATATTATCAATATTGGTCGAATTAATAGACCTAGAAGGTATATTATACTGAGAACTCAAACTTCCCTCAAAGCCTGCTTTTGTTCTGTCTTTCTTTTCAACCCTTCCTCTTTTGACTATTTTTATTCCTGTAGAACATTTTCTAGGTTTCTTGTTTGACTTTTTGGAATTTTACTAGAACCCTTGTCATTGGATTTCTCGAGTTTACCCTCACTTTTATTAGATTTCTTAGAATTTGTTCTAGGTTTACAATTTTTTCTCTTGTAAAGAATTTCTCTATACACTTGGACAAGGTCTAATTAGGTGTAACAAATTTCTGCATACATCTCAATGCATTCCAAGTCTCCCAATCCAAGAAAACTCAGGGATAATAGATTTTTGTGGTGAATCATTGCCTATAGCCTTACCCCAAGGTTCTATAGAAATATTTTGGCAACAAGATCCTAACATTTTTGCCTAAAGGTATTGAATATTTTATGGCAAATGGAAGAAAATCAAGAAAGATAAGCCAAGATAGTAAAACAAATTAAATCGCATTAAATACATGAAACATAAGATCAACGAAAGTGAATCCAAAATTCAATGTAGAAAAATATCCAACATAGGCATTCAATCATATTCAAGAAAACAAACACTCACTATAACAAAATTTGAAAAAACCACTTGTAAACCACCATTCCAAGTTCTTAGCTTAGCAACAAACTAAAAACCAAGAAAAATGTGATTATACTAACTTAGAAATAAAAGTTGAAAGTATTAAAAGATTTTTTAAGTTTTCTTGTTCGATTCAAGAAGACATTTTCTTGTTACTTAGATGAGGTAGCATAAAGAAGAAAGGAAAAGTGTTGTGAAGGTTTTAAATAGACGGGAGGATGAAATGGGTTTTGGCTCAACACTTGGACTCCTTGTGATAATGTAAAAAGGAACATGTGGCATTCAAATGAGTGGGAAAGCGTCATTTGCATTTAAAAGTTATCATTGCACCTATCGCCTTTTTGAGTACGAAGTAGATTAATAACAACTAATTGATGATGGTTGACAAATCAGTCACACAAGTCATAAGAAAATTATATATAGTAGCCACAATTGCTAAAGACAACTACTGCTTCCTTAATTGAAAATTCAAAATCCCTTGCATAACTGGATAAGAAACAACGATTAACAATCAAGACACAATAGGGTACCTAAAATATAATCAAAAACTCGCTAACTGTTTTAGCACTACGTACTTCAGAATAAAAACTGAGAGACTTCTATTAAGGATGTTTTCAAGGAATAAAATATTAAGTGAAGAGACTGGAGTAAAGATTAACATGAGCTCTATTTTCTCAACATGATAGCAAGTTCATCATCTCATACTTCTCATATGGCACCAATTGAAACCTAATGCCATCGAGAATGATAATTAAAGATTCATAAATAAGGGATGAATAACAACGCATTAAATATAGAATAATCACTGAACAAATACATAATAACGATGCATTAATTGAGTCATTTAGAGTAACTATATGTCGTTAAGGTAACTAATCATGAAGTTTATAAAAGGTAGAATCAACCTTAAACGGAGAAGTAAACATATGTTGTCATTTAGACAATTTTCTCACTCTAAAAAATGCTTTTCTAACTTAAGTATCAAAGAGTTCTCATTGAAAATTCTAACACCCTTGACTTCATTCTTCTTTGCAGGAAAAGCTAAGGATGAAACCACCAAGAATCAAGAATTATGGAGAATTGAACTTGTTGATTAGGTAGCAAAAATCTAGCACCAACACAATTGTTTATAGTAAATAAATAAACTAATGTTATTAAATTTTAACTACTTTATATAACTGGTTGTTAATTTTTAACCCAATAACTTTTTAACTAGATACAAAAATATAATTTTCTTGACCTTTTATATTTATTTTAACATAGAAAATTTGAATGCAAGTGAAAGTATATTTTCAAAATTATGCTTACATAAATAATCTATTCATAGATCTACATCCACATAAATCTAATTATCTTATACTATAATAATATACCATTTATTTTGGGGATTCTCTTCCTCAACTTTAGCTATTAAAATTTGAAAATTCTTTATTATTTACACTATTAACTGATTTTGTTCTATCAAAAACTGCCTCCTAACTTTTACTTTTTATTACATAATATCATTAGATATGATATAACTCATTTCACTTAATTTTAATTAATATTGATTAGCAATATAATTTTATGTATATTTAAACAATAAATAACTTAAAACTTATAATAAAAGGAATGTATTATATTCAGATTTAGATATTAAAAATACATATTTTAATTGGGACAAAAAATTTTTGAGCAAAAATTTTTAAATAAAATTTATGTCACTTTCTCTTCATCAATTTTAAAATGGCATTACCTGTTAGGGAACTTATTGTCACACCCACTGGGTTTCTAAGTCCAATATAGAAGTCCGTGATCTCCTAATTATCTTAGACGTACAAACTAATTCGAGGCTAACTGAAAGCCTCTAAAGTTGTATTCATTATTCTTATTTCTTTAATAAAAAGTCAAAGCTAAAATTTCTAACTGATTTAGATTTTAAACCCATAATCTCTTGATTATCTTAAAGTTATAAACTAACCCTAGGCTAACTGAATGGCCAAAGTCGCATTCTAGCACCCTTGTTTATTTAATGAAATCACAACTAAATTTTATCAAAACTATTTTAAAATACATTTTATTACTTAATAAAATTTTAATTTGATCCATAGTAATTAACGTTATCCTTACGGTAAATTTTGCCTTTTCAATTACATAAATTGATTACTTACTAATTTATATAAGATCAAATTTTATTTCAAAAAATTAACTTTATTATATAAATATTCAAATTATGTTAATTAATCATATTATTAAAATATTATAATTTTTATACATAATAATTTTATTTTAAAAAATTTAAATTTAATATAAATTATTTTTTTTATAAATAATATGATAATAATAATTTATTTATTTTATTTAATTAAAATTTTATATTATTAAATGTTTTAGAATTTAACTAAGTACCTAATATAAATAAATTTAAAAACACTAAAAACATAATAAAAATGTGTAAATTAAGATTTTACTTTTGAAAGATAAAACAAAATAGTGATATATTTATCTTTTAATCAACTAACTTATAGCCAAAATAATGTAAAAGGAAATAAATGTGCATTTCTACAAAACCTATCATAAAATGAAATTTGCACAAATCTTAGGAGATGTATATGATAAAATATCAACATGAATATTATCATGCAATAAATAATTCATTGAATAAAGTATTTTTTAT
Organism: Xylocarpus granatum; assembly: GCA_019650275.1. Taxonomy (NCBI): domain Eukaryota; kingdom Viridiplantae; phylum Streptophyta; class Magnoliopsida; order Sapindales; family Meliaceae; genus Xylocarpus; species Xylocarpus granatum. The sequence continues at coordinate 22,706 of BNST01000045.1, read as the reverse complement.
TGAATGAACTATGACCAATGAAGTAAATAATCAAGTACTATAAATAGCTTGAGTAAGTATCATTTATATATCATATCAATCATAAAAGTATATGTTATTGTAATCTATAATATTAAATCTTCTAATTATCGAAATTTCAATCATAACGTAGGTTAAATTTTGTGATTATTTTGAAAATCATAATCTATGAATGAATGAAAGTGCAAAAATAACTACATAAATTGTACATTAATTTTTTTACTCGAAGTACATGCTTTATTGATCAACATAAATAACTACCAAAATAATAAAATTATAAATAATTATAAATTTTCTATTTATAAATCGTTAATTTTTCAGTTTGTTAGTCAATTCTATGAACAAAATAAGGGGTTTTAGTTGTATTAAGTATAATATGATGAAAACGTGTTATAAAGGTAAAGACAAATAGAACAGAGGATTGATGCTATTCTATAGGCAAGTTAGCACTCGAGCCAACATAGCGTAGAAGGTTAGTGCCAACAGCTTGCTAGTCTGGCACTCCGGCTAGCAATAAAAGGATTTTCGCTCCAATAGCATGCTAGCTTAGTGCTTGAGCAAGTAATAAGTTATTTTTCTCACCAAACGCGCGCCCAAACAGCACTTGAGGTGCGTCAAAAATATAAAATGTCTTTTAACATTTTAAATTTATAGAATGCCCTTTTTTTTTAATTTTTGAGAACATTTTGAATAAATAAATATTTTAACCTTTGAGTAATTTGAGATGTTGTCCATTATTTCTCTTAAGTGAAAACATAAATTTTTTTTTGAGTATAAAATTTATTTTGTTGATCAACTAAGGATTTTTTTTTATTGTTTTTTCCCTTTAAAAAATCTAATTGTAAAATTTTCAAAATTTTATTATTATTAACAATTAGAGATTCTAATATTGTAAATATATCGCTCAAACATTCTAATTTTGATATTAGTATTATTTTTGTATTAGTATCTTATACCTAGTATAAAAATTAAACACTTTAATAATAACGGTTGGCAGTATAAATTCAAAATAATTTATAATTAAATAAAATTGATCAAATTTTAGAAATATTAATACATTGCAAAGGGGAAAAAAATTTAATAAATAATGTTATGGGCCTTATGGCTAACATTAATAAATAACATTATGGGCCTTATGGCTAATTTGTACATCCATCTAAGAACACTTAATTTAAACATGGATTGAAGTTTACACAAATTTATCCACAAAATAATGCTTCATATCTTTGTCTTGAATCAATTTTTTTCTAAAAAAAAGTTATAAGAAGATTAATAGTTCTTATATTTTTTTTTCCCGCACTCGTGATGCTAAGGGTTGTGCGGGTTTTACAATGAGACTGGTACCATCGGAAATGTAATAATCACTATACGATCTCATGATAAACATTTCATCAATTAGGTAGGATATATATATATATATATATATATATATATATATTTGTCTAGGTCTCAGTTGTTAAAAGACAAAGAAAATAGTATATTGGTGGAAAAAAAATAATAACAAAAATATATAAACTATGTTGGTCAAGAAACCCCGCACTGGATGGAATCAAAGTTTAATTCCAATTTCAATTTGAAATTAATTGTAGTAATAATAATAATAAAATAATAATAATAATAAAGAAAACAAGGTTAAGTCGGGACGAAAATTCCAATTTGGAATTTGAATTCGATGGAGCTGAATGCGTTCAATTCTTAAAATGTGCACAGTTAACCCTACTTTGTTATGGCAGGATAGGCTTTGAAAATTTTAAAGTATACGGAGAAAAGGGTAATTACATGAGGTAACAACTAATGAAACTATTTTCTCTATTGTACATGTATGAATGGTTACGTGCCCAAAATTGGTTGTTGTCAACTAAACATATCATTTATAAGAATTTAAAATAAAAATTCAAAATAAGATTAAATTTTTATTATTATGTATGTTAAATTTTTATAAAGAATGTTTTAAATTAATAATGATAAAATTTTTGAGATATATTAAAATAAATAGAGAGAGTTTAGATGAACAACCTTACTATTTTAGTATTACTGATGTAATAAGATCATTTAATTAATAAAATAAAAAATATATATTTATTAATAATAAATAAAATAAATTAATAAAAAATTTTATTATTTAATTAATATGATAAAAATAATTTATAAAATTTTAGTAACTGGATAAAGGCTATTTCATATATAACACACAATCTTTCTTCTCCCGCCCCCGTCCATCACTCGCAATATTTCCAAAACAAGCAATTAATATCATCACTTGCACCTGCAGTATTTCCACATAACGAAACCCCTTGGAAAATTCTAATTTTGACTTTTGTTTAAACTCGTGAATGGTGGCTTACAACTACCATAAGACTTTTTGTTTGTAAATATTAGACTAATCACATGGGTGTGAAAGTATTAATTAAATTAAATTGGAATTACATCCATAACATGCATGCATTTATGTATTCAAATATTTGACATCAAGCATGTAATTCGCTGAATATTTCATTTTAGATGTGTATTGAGAATTCTAGTAATAAAATTTGCTAATTTTTAATTTTAATGTTCAACAACTTGAACTTGCATTATAATGGAACCAAGCTATAATCAAAGATTCCACATATAAACTTAATTGATCAAGAAGATGAATTTAAAGCTTTTGGACGGAGGACCGGTGAGAATAAGAGGAGTAGTAATCAGAATCGAGAAACGATGTGATGAGATTAGCTTTATTGGTTCCATTTGTATGGTTTTGGGGTCCTCCAACATTATATTATGGCACAAACTTTGAGAGGCTGCCAAGTTGTTATGACTTTAAAAAGGGGTCGCCACTCCTATTGTTTTAGATGCAGCAGAGGTAAAGCACTGGCTGGTTTCATGCGCCTTCTGGAAGTGGTTTTATACAGCGGGTGTTTTCCGGCAGTAACGTGATACGTCAAAGTTTGATTTGTTAGTATGCGTAGTTTGTAATATTTAAAATCAAATACATGCGTCGTTAAAAGTTGTGAGCACATATTGCTGTCGCCTTACTAATTTCATTTTTGTGATTCGTAGAATCCAAAGCAGATGAATAATCGTACGATAGATATGTATCTTCGTTTACAATATGATTTATTACTTGAAACAACGAATGTGGACGGCCATATATATATATATATATGCACATACTTCTGTTTGAAAAAAGAAGAAGAGAAAATGACATGTTTCGGGTAGAATCATTGTCTATAATCAGACAAATTATACCTATACCTAAAACAAGGGGTACAATTTTTTTTTGTGTTGGAAAGAGAAACAGATGCATTGCATTTCGCAGAAGGCAGGTCATAATATGTCAATTTGCATCAGTCTTTGTCGTGCTGTGGTCCTAGCTAGATATCAACTACAAAATATCACCATCATATTTTACGTCTAACTAATTAATGAATAATATCAGAATCATATCAAAATGCCCGGAAAAACAAGTCTCCCCCTCACTTGTCTCTCGTACGTGTATGAAACTATTGGATCGCAAGTCTCTATTAAATCTTAAACCAAATCATCCAAAGGAGAGAAATACTTTACCCCAAAAAGACGTTGCTTGAGTTGAGACAAGCCCTACATCTACGCGTACAGAGTAGTAATATGGGTACGATGAACAACGGTACTTAAACAATAAAACCATAAAAGATATTTTGACGCCCCTAAAACCTAATAAATGACTGGCACATATCAAGTACGACTACAAGTAAATAAATGTATATCTATCAATATATGATGGAGGAATATCAAGCACATATCAAACCTTATGATAATAATGATGAGTTGCTTCTTATATATGATGGAGGAATGAGTAGACAACAAGAAGTTGTTAAAGAAGAGAATTTGTATGATGCAAGAGAAATGAATGAAGAATGTGAAACAATTGCAAATCTTCTTATATCTGGTTGATTTACTGATTATGACAGTATGCTTTATTATGATAACTTTTGGTTCTATATCAAATTCTATAAAACATGCATGAGTGATTATCTTAGTTACCTTTTATTGATAAAGTTGAAGTTCTATGACTACGAATAATAATTATTTTTAAAAAATATTTATAGGATAAAAATATTTTTATTGTTATATAATTATTTTATTTTTTAGAATATTTATTTTATCCAAAAATAATTATTTGTAAAATTTATCACTAATACATGAATATCACTTTGAATAAGCATTTTTGTTTTATTATGTTCATATTCAATTTTTTTTTATCATAGTTAATTTAACATGTGTGTGTGTGTGTGTGTGTGTGAAATGTGCATTTTGGTAATTTACTAACATAAAATACATTTTTAGTTGCAAATCCAAACAACTGATTTATCATTAAAATTTGTCCAAGAGTACTTTTGGTAATTGATAATCAAATACTAAATACTTTCTAAAAAGAGCAAAAACAAAGTGCTAAAGAACACGAGCAATGAAATAAACTAGCATATTTTTTTTCTTTGTCAAGCCGAAATGGACTCTCAATTGACTAGTGTAAGTACTTCACACCTACTTGACTTAACATTCAAATCCATCTATAGGCATATTACTAGAAAAGCTAGCTTCTATTTTAAGAAGGATTTGTATGCTTTTAAGGACATTTTCATGCATTTATTAATAATAAGAGTTTAAGTTGAAGTGAAAAATACAAGTTTAGAAGAAATAGATTATATCATGTACAATATATAGAGCACTTGTAATTCATCAATTACGTTAGAGGAAAAAATTTGCCACAAGTCATGCGAAGGGTACTTTTCTTTTTTTTCTTTTGTGGAGATATTATGAAATTTGTGTTATATATTATAAAAGTGTTATACATTGACATTTGCTTCTATAATTAACACCTATAGTAAATTTTTCCCTCGTTCATTCATGGGCGTAACCCAACAAAGAAAGAACCACAGGAAAGTTATTCATTTTTGCACGCCAATAATTCATGTGTTGCTTGAGAGTACTTGTTAACAGATAAAAGTGGTAAGTAATAATAGTCATATTACCATATAAAGATTTAAATAAATTTACTAACTGAAGTATACTAAAATTAAATTTATTATTAGTTAGCTCAAATATATATATATATATATTGACAATCCTCGACAATGCAAAAAAAAATAAAATTATTATTAAATAATATAGAAAAATACCTAGGAGACTTGAAGCCAATACATATTATAATAAAGAGACGTGTATATGAATGTAAATACATATATAATTAAAAAAAAATGTGTTGCAACACGTGATTTCTCTAGAAGTTAGTTTGCACTCACGCAAGCACTTTATGAAACTTGTAACGACACTCGTATACTTGTTTTAACTTGTTAATATATGTATCTAGGAAATATTGATAATTACTTGATCCTGCTGTGGAATGCTATTAAATTGTCTTAAACCTAAATTTACTAATTAAACCATTAAGATTTCCCTTTGGTATTATAGTGTTATGGCTTTTAAACTGCAACTGTCACAGAATCTAAATATTATAGATTAAATATTAATAAAAAGTATGTAAATTAATTTACTGGAAATTGATTTTATCCAACACTTAATTAGTTTTATTTTCAAGTCATAACATGAGGTGCACAATTCTTGTAGCTCAAATTCAGCAAAATTATGATTCTAAGGTTCTCTGTTAGCGCGTTACAATGTTAGATGATTCAACAAACTGAACCAATCAAGTGGGTCAAAGATTCAAGTTATTGGATGAAGTCTTCAATTTTTAGAATCATTCATTGATTTGGAAAGTCTCCAAAAGCTTAACAGGTTCATGAATCTGAGATAAGACAGTGATCACTATCGAGGACATTGGAATGTCGTAGAAACTTTCCTCTCAGGGCATGCTCATTTTTTAAGTGAGAGAGAAAATTTATGTACAGAAATTTCCTTCTTATTATTGTGAATATTCTTTAGGATTGAGAAGCTGATTAAAACATGTTTTCTTTTATTGCAAACGATTGATAGGAAGATCCCAAGTAATATATAGTGTTTCAATTGGTAGTTGATTTAGAAATTTTTGTTAGCGTTTCGACTAGACAAGATAAGGAATATTTTAAGAGGAGAGAAATCGTAAGGCTTTCTCTGTTTTCTACTTCGGTTAAGATGTCACGGAGTTTTATCAATTGGGAAAAAAAAATGCAATTTATTTGCTCGATTTTCTGAATAATGATGCAGTCAAAGTACTTAATTAATGACATGCATGAACATACATAGAAAATATGAATCTATTTTGTCTATTGCCAGTGTACATTTACCAAATACAAATTCCACGTTTAACATATTCTTTCAACCGAAACATGATTTCTAGATGAACAGAGAAAGTAACATTCAAATTACGAATTTAGTTTGGACCATATCTACCAATGAAATTAATCTTATAATGAAATCTAAAATGACAGCTGTAAAAATACTATCTTATTTTGAGGGTAGAATTTAGGGCTTCACTTACCAAGCCAATCTTGCAAATTAACTTTAATTATGAGTCACATATTCAAAAATATAATAAAACATTTGGTTAGTTTAATTGGGACATAAATAGAAAAGTAGGTCTTTTATTTGATGGTGACTCAGAACGCCAATGACCAATAACGTTTCCATCGCGTCATCACTATTACATACTCCAAACATAACTGTTCTCTGTTTAATCAATTGTCTATATAAACCTCAAACCATTGGTTTCCCCACCCTTCCTTTCAATGATACGGCAATGGAACCATCGCTAAATCAATGGCTACTGTTCATATTTTGATGATCGGGTCTTTTGTATTCAGATCAATAATGTTTATGGTTGTGTTAACGCTATCACTTTTACTCCTGCCACTGGTATTGCCACCATTGCCGCCGCCACCTTCAATGCTTCTTCTTGTTCCTGTTTTGATTATGGCCGTCCTCTTTTTCTTTGCCTTATGCCCATCGCAGGAGCCCAATTTCGTGTTTACTTCTTCTTGAATCAGGGCCCGCTAGCTTTTCTTTCTTCCGAACTTTGTCACTATTAAGGAATTTAGGTACATTTTGCTGAAAGCTCGTGGGAACCGTTGACCTGTAATACTGATGATTACTAATTCCTGGTAACAAGGAGCTAGATCGATTACGCCGTTGGAAAATGGGTGAAAATAGATGGAAAATATCACTCTTCTGGGATCTATATATTATGTTCGCTGCTTGAAGTACTGCTATCTGTATGTGAAGCAAATTCTTCTTTGTGTTTTAAAGCTGTTATTACTTACATCACATAATCGACGGACTTTGTAAATTACAAGTTAGCTATCCCCTTCGGTTTATAGCGTATGCACTAATAGCGTGTGTGGTAGAATCGTCTTCTTCTTATTCTTATTGTTAATTTTATCTATATGAAAACCATTCTTTTCCAGAAAGATTATTGAAAGAAGTAGGTGAAGGAATAGTAGACGCCATCATAACGATGATGGTAAAAAGAAAAGCAAAAAAGCTTGTCTAGCAGTCGTAAGTCAGGATCAATCTATTAGTTTAAAATGAAGCAATAAACAAGAAGAAATCAACCAATATATGCATGCATCTGGCTGCACATTGCAGCATGGATAATTTTTCCACTTCGAGTTTGTTTTTATTGACGCTGACACACTATTCCATCTCAATTATCTTTCTTCTCTACTGAGATGATTCTAGTCATCTACGTACAGGCATAATCACCGTGTGTCCAAGATATATGATAAGAGCTTGAATTAAACATGTTTTCTTTTATTAATTGCAGCCGAAAGGAGGATTCAAAGTAAGATATTGCGATTGAGTTCGTTGATTAATAAAAGTTCCCAAAAACCTATTGCTCTCTTGTTCAAAGAAAGCGGCAATCCAGCTACTATAGCCAAACGAGACAACCCCAAGAAAGAAAAAAGTGGTAAGCAGACTAGATGACTTTTGAAAGAAAAAACTGACAATAAAATTTATTGCTTGCCTAGCTAGGGTTTATCCAAAATCTAGGCTTCACATTCACTACATTTTGTATATTCCCATAACCTTTCTGTTTTAGAATCGATATTGTATCATAGATACAGAGTATGTTGAAATTTTAATTTTAAAAATTATAAGCATTTGATAAATAATTACTTAAGTATTTAGGAGATATACATTTATAACTCTCCTTCCCAATTGCACTGATTATTAAGTTTTTTACTACATTAGTTATCCAAAACATACCGATAATATATCAAAAGAAGAATAATACAGCTGAAGATATCAATTCTAAAAAGCGAATGATTTAATTCTGAATATCGTCCTCAAAATAACGAGAGAAAAAGGTCATAATTTCTATCAAAATGACGTGTTCGGCCTAAATAAGGATTTGCTGAACCGGTTATATTGTTAGCTTACTGAATTTAGTTACAGTTAATATCAAACAGACTCTAAATAGTATGGGCAACAGGTATTGGGAGATGAGAGTCTTAATTCAAAATTACATTTTTGATGCAATAAGAATAGAAATAAGCTTACATAATTGATCAAATGGAAAAAGAAAATGTGTAATCGATAATACAAGGAAAAATTCAGGGAAAAGAAGAAGAAAATATAAACTTAGTGAACCTTGCTCCTTAAAAGAAACGTTGTTGAACATCGAAAGGATAGACCCTTAAGAAAAAATCATCCCAAACAAATAAAAACTTAACTGATAAATGAATATCTATTAGCAACGCAAGTTAGAAACTTTCAAATCTATTATAGTAATCATTAAAACTATATATTATAAAGTTGGTATACAAAATAAGCTGATTTGTAGCTTCACATGATGTGAAATATATATATATCTTCACATTATTAACATATCATTCTTTGTAGAGATAAGGTGGTTAAGATGTGTTAGCTCAAGAAGTTAGTTAAGGTAGTTGGAGGGCTTGATAGCTGGGGCAAGAGATAGATAACAGAAACCAATTTTAGCTTATTGGTTACACAAGAAATCCTTCTCATCAAGTTAGTTTAAACACAGTTCTTTTTGTATCTTGTAAAGTAGTTGAGAGATTGAATGTAAACTTTCTCGCAAAAGCTTTGAAGTAAAAAAGAGCGTCCAAGGTGAAATCAAGTTCTGTGATTGATCAATGTAATTTCCTTGGCGTATTGTTGATAATAACAGTTTCTTTTTTGCTATTCTTGACTATTGATGTAGGCCTTAGTGACTGAACCATGGAAATCTCTGTTCATAAGTTGCTTGATAGTTTGTTTAGCTTACATTTGCTGTTTAGACGAATTACTTGATTTTTCTAGAAATCATAGTTTATAAGTCCTTCATTTTCCGAATCTAGTTAAACAATGATTCTAAATCTTTAGAACATTTTTTATCTAGAAAATTGATATCAAAGTTTGAATGTTTAGAGTATCTTTGATCCAATAGATTGGCATCAAAGTTGAGATTGAAGAAAGATGGCTCAACCTGAGTTTGAACTTGAGAGTAGTTTAATAAGGAAAATGATTTCAATCTGTGGAGGATTAAGATGAAGGTACTGCTAGCATATTATGGTCTTGAAGATGTATTGTTGGGTGAAAAAAAATGCCAACAACTTTAACACAAAAAAAAAGGGGGAAATTCCTAAAAGGAGCACTTGGTGCTTTGGTTGCAATCTTAGGTGGTGATGTTCTCGAAGACCTCTCAAAGGAAAACACTACAACATACTTATGGGAGAAGCTTGAGAATGGATACATATATTATATATGTACTTATCATGCATAAGCATGGGATGATTAAGCTATACCTTCAATTTTGTTAAGATTATGCAATTTATGGTATGACAAGATCTTATATCAATATAAATATAAGTTATTTATCAATATGCATTGAATTTGTCACCATAAACTCTTTCGTGTGACTTTTGATTACTTTGACAAAAAATTTATTGTTTTAATCATTTATTGATGTTTGTTGAGAAAGTTGAATTCAAATCAACTCAGCAAAAACTTCAATCCTATATATCAAGCTATTATCTGTTTTCAAATGTAAACAACATGTGATCAAATCAACTTTATCATACAAAACATGATTAGTCTCATATTTATATACCATATAAACTACGTGCATCTATACTATATTTGACTATGATGTCTCGAGTTAAAGTCGTTTTCACATGGTATTGCATGTAGTCATTGATTTATCATTGTGTGGTCATATTTGAAAAAATAGATTTCAAACTATTTAATTCATATTAATATCCTAATATCATTTCATAATATTTCTTAGAAATACTCAATATGCCTACTATGTAATATTGTTGTCCATTCAATATCGCTTCCATTAGAAATAACTATAATAATTTTATTTAATAATTAAATAAATTATTAGGATAATATACAAATATACTTTATTTATACACATAACTAATAAAGAAAGCAATCTATATTTGTGAAAAGAGAACTATTTCTCTTATTAATAAATAATGTGTGTGTGTGTATGTTAAAAAATAAAGTATTTTCCTAAAACCGATAATATGAATAGCTTTCAAAGCATATCCTAATAGAATTAGCAAAGTGAAAGAAATGATTTTAGGTGTTGAATCATCCAAAAACAAACTTAAACTGATGGCTAAAGAGTATACATAAAAGTAGAGAATATATTACACAAAAGTCTTCTCTCTTGTGGTAAGTATAGTTATATTAGAATTTTGTTAATCTTGATAATCATTTAGAATTTATATCTAATACAAATGGATGTTAAAGCAACCTTTTTACATGAGGAACTTGAAGAGGAAATCTGATGGAAGAGGCAGAAGGTTATAAGTTAGAAGGAAAGGAAGACCATGTATGCTTGTTAAAAAATTACTTTATGATCAGAAGCATTCTTTAAGGCAATGATATAGAAGATTTAATGAGTTCATGGTCAATGATGAATTTGTTAGAAGCTATAATGATTTTCATGTGTACCATAAACACGTTGAGAAAAAAGGAGTAATATATCAACTTCTTTATGTGAATGATATGCTCATCGCAAGTAAAGGGAAGTTAAGAAATCGAAAACATAAGAATTAACTCAAAGAAGAATTTGAGATGAAAGATTTGGGATAGGCCAAGAAGATACTTGGTATGGATATTATTAGAAATAGAAACATAGGAACGTTGTTTATTTTACAGGAAGCATACATAAACAAGTACTCAACACATTTGAAATGGTAAATGCCAAACCTGTAACAAATACTTTAGTTGCCCATTTTAAGTTCTCTGTTGAACATAGCCTATAGGCAGATCAAAAAAAGTCTTAGATATCTTCAGTGCCTTATTCAAGTGTATTTGATAAGCCAATGTATGATATGATTTACACAGCAATACATAACTTTTGTGGTAAGTATGGCAAGTAAATAAATAGCAAATCCATGAAGGAAGCATTGGGAGGCAGTGAAGTGGGCTACGAGGTACTTGAGGGGTTCATCTAAAGTTTATTTTAAGTTTGATATGGGTCTTAAACAAGTTGAGAAACTTCAAGGGCATGTTAATTCAGATTTTGTAGGTGGTTTGGATAAAAAGATATCAATAACAGGCTGCTTATTTGTGTAATTTTCTAATTCAAGTTTGGTGGAAGACGCAAAAAGCATTCGTCTTATTAAAAGGAATTGTGACAAAATGATATTGTTTTTCTATTTTACACGGATCCGTGATCTAAAAAGCAATTGTAAATTATTTTCCTATTATATTGAGATTTGGAGAGATTCTAGTTAGTATAAATATGAGCCAAAACCTTATGTTTTAAGGTAAGATTAGCGGTAAAGAACAAAAGGCTGAAAGCCTGGCATGAAGGATCCTTATACTATTCTACTTTTTGCATGTTTATCCAGTTTTCTTATAATACCAAGGCTAATGGTGAAGCCTTGTTTAGAAGAACAATTGTGTTATGAACCATTGATTCACATTATCTTTGAGTTCTTCAAGTTTGTAGCTCTTGCGATGTGAAGTTAATATAATATTTATCTTTTCATTATTGCTATCATGTATGTTGTTAAGGATTTATTTGAATAAACTAGTGCTTAGTTTTGTAATGGTTAAAAGTAATTCTCTTAGATTTTTTGTTTGCCATTAAAATTGTTTACATAGAACATATGCGTAGGAATAACCTTGATTTTTATGTTTTTCACAAAAGGGAATGCTTAGCAATTAACTTCGAATATATGATTTTCAGGAAATTAGATGCAAAGGAGTGTTAAGGATCACACTCAAAAGAACTTACATAAGATATATATATATATATATATATATATATATATATATAATTTGAATTTTAATGTAAAATCTTGGATGATAGTAGATTGCTTTTTTAAGTATCATTCTGATTGAAAATTAATATTCATAATAAAATTATAGGTTAAACGTCGATAGATTTTGATGTCTTGGTAGTTTTAGTTAATCAAATTTTATACTTTGCGGATTTTTGTTATCTCTGCTGGAACTCATTTTCATTCCAATGGTGCAACTTTTGTTTAATTTATTATTTTATAAAAATTCAATCAATGTTCATTTGGTTAGGATTAGATTAGATTAATTTAGTTTTCTATTTATGAGCAATTCCTGTGTGTTTGACCTCGTTGTCACTATGCCATAGAACAATAGATTCGTGAGCCAGCGAGTTTATTAAATTTTACACAACAATAACCCTTAATTTTTTTTTATTGAAAAAAAAATTATGTCCTTTCATTTTAACCAAAAATCAAAAGGGTATAGATGTTATATAGTGCATTATGGGTCAAGAGTTTTTATAGTTTTTAACCATTGTATGACAAGGCAAATTTTTATTTTATTAGTTTATTAAACTTATAAAAAAATAAGTTAAGTGACCAAAAAAAAAGAAGAAGAATTGTTTTATGGAAAGCACTAAAGTTAGACAAAAGATAAGTTTGGACATGAATTGTCAAATGGCACTAAAGTAAGCAAAAAAGATTTTGTGTTAGGAATAGTTTTGACATAATTGTCAAACTCATCAACTAAAATATAATTCTTACCAAAGTTAGGGACAGAAATGAAATACACAGAAATCTATTAAATGTTTTATTTATTTTGGTATTTGCTATTTTACTTTAATTAATTATTAATATTTGTGATTACCCAAGTTGTTTTATAAGTTTTTTGAAAATTTTCATTATTCTATTTGTCTTTTTTATTTTTTTTGAATAAAAATATATTTTTATTTTTATAAAATAATCTTAAAGCAAGTGTTCCCATTTCAACTAATTTTAATTAAGTGCTATAAATTATGAAATAATTCTATCATTAGCTTTTAAAATTTTTAAATAAAAAAAAATATTTTATTTTAATTTATTATTAAAGTCAAGAAAATAATCTCATCTAATCACTCCCATTAATTTTAAGATTTAAAATAGAATATTTATTTAGTTTTGGTTATTGTAGGAAATATTAATCAAAGTTTAGAAAGTTTATGGGAATATTTTGATAATCGTCAACTGGAAAGCTATAAATAAATTGTATTCGACAGAAGTTTCACATTTTTGTCCTGAAGTTAATTTAAAAAGCGTGCTTCATTGTCCTTCCTTTCTTCTTCTTCTTTTTTTTTCTTTGAAAAAACAACAATTTTCTCTTTCATTTTTTTTTCAATGTTGGATATGCTGTCCAGATGAAAAGAACGTGCATGAACATAAAGCACGTGCCTGAACGTGTAGGTTTTTTCAATGGATGTATACATTACATACAAAACTGCATTGCATTGGAAGCTTCGTGCCAACCATTTTACGAAAACGACTCGTTACCTTATTAATGTTTAAATTTAAAATTAAAAGCAAAACAATAAATTAGAGTGATCTGCCTGCCCATTTATATATATATATATATATATGCAATCTCCCGATACTCACAAAATATAGGGAAGATAGCTATCCAAGTATTTATTAAGCGTACATTATTAATAACTAAACTTATTTTTTATTGTATTATCATGATTAATATAATAAAATTATTTAATTAATAAAATAAAAAATATATTTATTAAAAATAAATAAATTAATATACTTTTTTATTAAATTAATTAAATTATAATTTTTTTAATATTTTAAATTTATTATAAATAAATAAATTTTTATTACTTGATTAATCAATTAATACTGTCACGTTAATTTTGTTGATATAATAGAATTATTCTATCTAAAATTTTAAAAAGAAATAAAGTTTCAATACCTATTAATTTTGGTATTTTAATTTTGAATTAATTCAAGTTTAATTAATCAAAATACAATTTAATACTTCGAATTAACTTAAATTATGTCCATCGACGATCAAAGTGTGACAATTGCAAAAATATTAAAAATGAATTATTTTACAAGTTTGGGTTATAGCCTAATAAATCAATCTTTTGCAATTTATAATTGTGGTTAATACTTTATGTACCTTCAATTGTAACTTCATCCCATGACAATTGTAATTTTAAGGTTAGAGCACCTTAATAGTATAGCAAGTTGTAGATATAGGAAAAATGATCAATTTTTCTACTTAAGTAGAGTCCATCCTACAAAAGTTATTTCATAGATTTCACTTTTTACCAATACATTGGGCTTTGATATATAATATATATAATTAAAACTATTTTTTTTATATCTTGAACATAGCAAAAAAAAATTGTACTTTTTCTCGTAAAATAGGTCAAATTCACGTTATATCTACAAGTGTTACTCCTTGTTAATAATAATGTATAATCACTAATGGGATGCAAAATTTAAATTAGATGCAAATTGAAAGAATAATTATTACTGCTTTTTCATGTGAGTTTCATAAGTCCTTGATTTAATAATGACTCTCAAAAATTAACATTAAGTTCAACTCATTAAAATAATTAAGTAATGTTAGTACTAATATTAAATATCTTAAATATATATATATTATAAATGATTTAACACTCATTGTGTACATAATTAGAATGTATTTAAATAATTTTAAAAATTTATTATTTATATGCCATGTCAATCATAATATTTTAAGTATTGGCAGAGAGGTAAGGATACAAGTGACCGAATATTACCACAACTAATGTTGGCGTCATTCTTAAAATGGCAATGAAACGGGAAGAAAATTCCCAAAATACATTGGTAGCATCTAGACGTTGTTATTGACTCAGTAACAAACACTGGTCCATAAATGGGTAAACTAAGACTACCAACATAGTGAAGCGTGGTGGTGTTGACTCTGAGTCTGACCCGTAACACTTTTCTTTCACATTTTTACATAAATGTGAGTTCGAGTAGCCATTATCATATCATAAAAGCTACTCGCTCTCTTCATCCCTTTAGGGCCAAAAGTTTCTTTCCAGCAACCATAACTTTCTCCTCATCTTGTTTTTCTTTTTTCTTATATATATATATATATATATATATATATCTGTTCCCTCCATCTGATTCTCCGGACACCGTCTGATCCGTCGATGGCGTTCTTTCTCGCACTAAGTTGATTTAACATCTAGTACGTCCGTGTAGAATTCTTTTAACAATTTCCTTCTTTCTTTCTATCTTCTTTCTTCTTCTGTTTCCACTTCAACAATAAATAAATATATATATATATATATACATTACTTAAATTAATTTGTTGCATATGCAGGTACTGCACTTGCAGTCGTAGATCAATCATGCTTTTGGCTGTGTTGACTGTTATTGTTTTGGTGCTACCCCCGGTGTTGCCACCATTGCCACCACCGCCACCGATACTACTGTGTGTTCCATTTTTCATGATGATTTTACTTGTTTTCTTGGCTTTAATGCCGTCGGAAATGCCTCAAGCCGACCTTCTCAACGCCCTATAATTCTGCAAATTAAAAGCCTGCTGCCGTATGTTAATTTTAACAGGTTGTACTTCTTTTGTTTTTTTGTTTCTTTCGGTAACTGAACTACATGAGCAGTGTATGTAAAGCGAGCTCTTTGTTGTAGTAGTTCAGTTCATTTCTTTTCTTAATACATGTAAGTTTTAATCAAACATAGCTCTTAATCTCTTTTCCCTTTGGCTTTGCACAACAACTATCAATTAGAAAGAGTTGAGTGCGTGAGACGGAGAGGACGAGGAAAGACGCGTAGGAGGAGATATGGTGAGTTATTTGGTATAAATGTGACGTGCATGAACACACGCAGATTGTCAAGGCTGCTATTACTTTCTATGTATTACATTAATACATGGTAAAGTTGGATGTCTCACAAGTACGGAGTTAAGTACCTTACATGTATATATATAAACAAACAAACAAAAAAAGCAGTGAAATTTGCCTGTTGTTAATAATCTTTAAGTAATTTAGTCACTTGCACCAAACATGTTAAGCATCTTCGAAGTGTTGCTTAACAGATAAGAAAATAACTGCTATAAAATCACTCCCTAAAAATAAATTGAATGCCCATACCTGTGAGAATCTAACTTAATAGCCTCTTTACAACTGCAAAAATCGATGCAAGTCATCATATAAAATAAAAGAAAGGAACCCCAAATATCATGAATTGAGCTCTTCCATTGCTGCGAAAAGCTAATAAAAGGTATAAATAGTTAACATTTTTATTAAAAGTTTTTTTTAAAAAAAAAGGGTATAAAACGTTTGGATTACATGGTGCTCATCACTCACGGCTGTAAATGATAAGATTAATTAAAAATTATAATATATTTGTCTTTATTTAGATAATTTTTAATAATTTATTTAAGTGTTTGTTTAATTTTCATTCACTCTTATTCATTATCCTTAGCAATCAAACAGAAACGTCATCAGTCTTACATGGCCCAAAAGTCCTACAATCTAAAAAAAAATTAAATACCTAACTGGACTTGACATTAAAAGGATAGAACGAAACAATAAATTAGCTAATAAGATTGAGAGAAATATAATTGGATTATTTTTCTTTTTTTCATAGAGAAGAGAAAGTAGCAGTGCCCAAGATCGATTTTAAAAAAAGGGGTCAAAACAAAAAAACAGTGCATTTTAATTTAAAAAAATTTAGTGACATCTAAAATTATCCTTCTCTAGCAGAAGCATTGTAAAATACTTATAAATGTTATTAAAAAATAATAATAACATCGGCGGCAATTTCTTACATAAGTGACCAATCCAATACAAACACGACATAAAATTTGTAAATTTTAATAAATTAAGATAATACAATTATTAAATAAATAATACGATAGGACATGATTAATTATAATAAATTTGGGTTTAAAGTTCATAACATGTGAATGTATTTGTAATATAATTAACTATTTAAGTATTCATATAATGCTAATTTATTTATAATTTGCAAAAATAAATAAATAAAATTAAGACACATTCAATAGTCAAAGATACTATTGTTACCATGATGATTGAAACCTAAAAAGGCCATCATCAAGGCAGTGAGAACACTAGTGAATCTACGTTCTTAATATTAAGAATGCTTTGTGGACCAAATTTGAAAAATTAAATTCCTTGACTTAGATTTAGGTAATGCATATAAATAACTTAAAAATCAGTTTAAGCTAGTTTGTATGTATGAATTTTGTGATTTGGATGTGATTTGTATAATGATGAAGTAAATGAATAGTATAAATTGTGAGTAAAAATATGCACATAACTATCTTGATTAATTTGATCGAGAAAAAGATAAATTTTCTTGATGGAATCTAGTTAAAAAATATGCTGCCCTGATGAAATTTATTGAAGGATTTCAATGTTAAAATTACATCTATTGGTGAATTTTATTAAAGAAGATCATTTTTTTAATTAGCCTCCGTAGAAGAATTTTGTTGAGGAAGCCTAGTTAAAAAAAACTAGCTCCCTTAACTAGTTTCACTATGTAACTCCCTCAACAAAAATGCATTGATTTTAGAAATTGATTTTAGAGGGAAATCTTTAAAAAAATATTTACTCTTCAAAATTTATAATTTTATAAATTTTTTTGTTACTTCTAATAATGAATGTCTTCAATCTTTTTTTTTAACATAAATAACAGGAATTATTTTGATGATTGTCTCATGCATCTTGTGAGTGTTCATTAGTGAAGGGGTTTATTAGATAGTGGCAAGACTTGTAACAATGATAACTTCTTTGGTTTCACTGTCAAAATGACCATCAATAACTTGTTAACAAGTTATATTCTTTACTTCAGATAAACACAACCTAGTTTAGTATTAAAATTTGTCTTCATTAATTTTTTGTTCACGATTATTACACGAGTTGATGGAGATGGTTTTTTTCATAAGAGTGAAATAGTCACGTTTTAACATTTAGTTATTTGTCACATTTGATTGTTGAGATGCTGTAGAAATTTTACGGTTGCCTATTCATCAAATGCAAATTAATTTGTTTTTCTTTTTCAATCAATAGAAACCAAGTTAATGCCATAATTCTTGCCACTATTGTATATGCCCTTTACCATCCAATTCTACATAATAAGAATCTTTCTAATGTCTATATGACCAAGTTAATAAGCTAGAAGTTAACTTTGATGACACATTTCTAACAAGGAGAATAAAGGTTGATTGCAAAAAATAAAAGGCCCAAGATTATTGAGATGATCAAGTTTATAGTGGTCACTCACCTCTTAATGGACAAGTAACCTCTTTCATAATGCGAAGATAAAGGTCCATCATCTTTTAACATATTGTAGCTTTAATGATGGCCAATAATTAGAAAGTTAAGGATTCATAGGTTGACATCACATCATTTCAAGGCAAAAGTGAATATGACAAGTACAAATGACGAGTACAAGCCATATTGATGTGTCAAAACACTTACCTTTATTTGAGATAGATTGACCAGACACACATTTCTTATAATAACTTTCAAATGAATATCGTTAACCAAGTTCTTAGCTTATTAGTGAACCTATCAAAGACAAGTTTATAGACTACAGGTGAGTGTCCACGATTAAAAATATTCAAGATGACTATCAAAATGAATATGATGTATTAGTATCATACATAAAAGGGTTGTCATGCCAAATAAAGTAAACTCATGCTGGTATCTAAAGACCCTATGAATTCTTATAACCTATTGTCACTATGTTATCATGTTCTGGAATTTACTAATAGAAGCATTGTCAAGCATATATAGAAGGATATTGATAATTATTTGATGAAATTAGATTAGTGATAGTAGTTGATGGTAATTTTTTTACACGAAAATATTGTGAAATATTATTTGTGAAAGTTTGTAAAAGTAATAATAATAAGATATTTATGTTGATTTTTGGAATCAGGGATAATAAAAAGTGATACTTTCTATTTTTCCAAGAACAACACATGGAGTTTGTTCTTATTATATGTAAAGGAATGTCTACTTCAAATTTAAGTCGAAGAAGAAACATAAATTTGACAAGTTTATGATAGAATACTTTGTTACTGGACAGGTTTATCTTGCTACTGACATCAATGAATAAATGCTAAAACTAAGGTAAACAATTCTAAAGTAGTAAAAAATTTAAAGGAGGAAGTTGTTGTTACATGTGGGTTTGAGCTCATTTCGCAAGCAGAAGGTATAATATAATAACCATCAACATTATAAAATACTTAAATGGAATCTTACGAAGACATATGTTCACTTTCAATAATATTTTCAATTCAATATTTGATAAGTTCAACAAAAATTATTTTAAGAAAGTAGAAAAAAAAATTGTGAGGTAGAAACACACTTAACGAAATGAACTTAAGAAAATATTAACAAATGGGTATGAAAAAGGAATATTTTAAATTAATCTACTGATCAGTTTTGAGAACTAAGTGAAGGATGAAGAAAGAGTTGAGATTGCGAACCTAAGCATCAAGATATGTACATGCAAAAGTTTTTACTTGTTTAATTTTAGCATCACACCATTCGCTCACAATGGCACACTTTTGAAGTACTTGTTGCCAATTAAACATATGTTATGGATCTTATTGGTCATCAAACGAGTTAGGTTGTGCCAGTGAAGCAATGTTCGTCAGCATTACTATTACCTATTTAGCTTCCAAAATTAGGTCAACACACCATTGGAAGGAGGTGCCAAGGAGAAAGTGTTCTCATTTCAATCAACATAAACATAGTCAACGAATTTGTAAGAATTTTGTGTTCTTTCATCCAAGTTAGATGGAATTTGAAGGCTACTTGAATTTGATTTTTAATTTGGATATAGACTTGAATTTTAATTTGTATTTAGATAATACTTGAATTTACATTTAATTTTAGAAATTTAATAATTTAAATTTGTATTTGTATATGTAATTTAATTAAAACATTTATTAAATATAATACTTTTTTATTTGTGCTTCAATACGTAGTGGAATATGTACTTAAAAAAGTACTTGTACGTTAATATGCACAAAATTGTGCCTCATTAGTAACTAGCAAAGGCATTTAGATCATCAACCAATTGCAATACAAAAAGGTTCACCTTTTCCGAAAGTGTTTCTCCCTAACAAAAATGTCTCCACGAAGTAAACCAAGGCTATCTTTTATGTATCTTGGTCACTGACCATGTTGAAGTTTATCTTTTCAATGAATTTATTAATTATTTTTTCTATGCACTTATGATGCAGGTAATGTATCTTCCTTGTACTCCTTGAATCTTCCTATGCTTTGGGTAATTATCGAAATTCAATCCATTTATCAATCAAAACTCAAATTTAGAGAAACAAATTAGCTCGGCAGATACTAGGAATCACATTTTCTATTTCCTTTTCTGGCCCAATTGCATAAACGTCTCCTAGCACTACATTGTATACAGGCATTCTCAAAAAAATCAAGTTTTTTAACACTATAAAAACCTCCCAAAACATGATTGTGCATACAAATCCAATTGTGCTGAAGTTAACTTATACCCAAACCTATGAATAGCCTACAAATGGGATAAAGCAACAATAGGAAAAAAAATTTCTTGTATCTTTAATGTTTTGTTGGCATTACCACTCGGTGCAACCATTGTCCTTGTCCACATTGCAAACGAACTAAATTGAAAATGTTAGTACAACTATTGAATGAATTACATGATTATATTACACTGTTTAAATTGAAATAAATGTTGATCCATTCAACAAAATCCCTAAAGCTGGACTCAAGTGTTGTAATTGAAATTTCATCCAAGAGTCTAGTTTACTAACTGGCTGCCATGACGAATTACATCAAGGCTTGATGAATTTTATCGACAAAGTTAGTTACGAAAGTGTGCTCACCCGAAAGTTGCCACTGAGAGAGCTGAGTTTAAAAATTTGTCTCCCAAATTGGAGTTAGTTTTTGATTTGGGCTCTCTTGACAAATTTTATCAACATTGTTAGATAATGTAATTATTTTTACCTCACAATTTTATCGACAAATTAAGTTGAGGGAGTTATTATTTCTTAATTGACTCGCAATTGTTAGATAATTCTTACATTGTTATTTTAAAGTTCTACATTTTAATGTGTACTTTTATTTGTAGAACCGTATCATTTAATCTTAAAAGGATAGACCAGTCATTAAACTCTATTTGCACCAACACATTGTACTAATGGATAGAATCTTTCTTAGGGACAATTCATTTAGCCTACCTTCAACTCTTGATAGAATCTTACATTTACAATTCTATTGTGTTAGCATCCATCATCTCTTAAAATTTTCAATATAACTTACCAAGTTGACTAGTGAATAATTTATTTGAAAGCATCATCACCCTATTATTAAAATGGTGCTATGGGCTAAAGTGTGACAAAGCCAAGTTACGAGTTGGTAAAAGATCTTAGGATTGTGAACTTCTATTCCTAACAAAGAATAATGATGGTATCAACTAAGAGACAATCTATTTCTACTATTTTAGTTAAAAATTTATATACTCCCAGTTACTTTTCAACCGACACGGTATTTTTAACATATCGGTTAGTCATGCTCGTGAAACTCTTTTTAACTTTTGCTAAAGTTCACTCAAATCATGCTTGTTGATTTGATCATAAATTAAATAAGTATTTAACATGTTCATCATCTTGGCAATATAAAAGTAAAACACGTAATTCATTAAACAAATTGGTAAAAACTTCAGCTTGGACAACGAGTCTAGGTAAAATAATAATCACGCTGTTGAATTGGATCTACCTCTCATTTCCCACACGTTTTACTTATTTTAAATTAATGTTAGTCTCTTCTTTGGGAGGGAACTTTTTTGACCAACAATCATTGAAACACGTGGCGCCGGCACATGATACATTGGACGAAAGCACAGCAAAATTAAGAAATACTTTTAGAAATTAATCACAAATCTTTCATTCTTTGTAACCAATATAAATGTTACATCTTTAGAGTTAATCAAAAGTCAAATTTGGTCAAACATATAGTTTGATTCAAGTTTTCCTC
The DNA here is from genome assembly GCA_019650275.1 of Xylocarpus granatum. Lineage (NCBI taxonomy): Eukaryota > Viridiplantae > Streptophyta > Magnoliopsida > Sapindales > Meliaceae > Xylocarpus > Xylocarpus granatum. Next base: position 457 of record BNST01000045.1, on the reverse strand, counting down.
CCTCACTCTAACAGAACAAACCCAGATTGGAAATTGATGAATATAGGAATGGGGTGGAGAAATGCACCCTTAGATAAAAAAATAATAATTAAAAACTGCAACGGCCTGCCACCACGGTTTAACAATTATGAATAATAATACTAATAACATTACCAAAATTATTATATAAAACTGCTCAATAAGATTGGAGAAACCTAAAACTCAAATTTACAGTTTCTGCCACATTCAACCACCATACAACGGGGCTGAAATATTCAGGTAAGGTCGAAAAGCTTACCAACCCATAAAAATCTGAGACCTTCAAAACAAAAAGGCAGCTATTAATGTTTCTTCAGCGGATAGATATTCCTAGCCCTGTGCACTATTCCTCATTTTAATCCACATCCCAACTTAAAAATTCAGTCTCTGAACACAAGGTGTTGGGGAGATTGCAATATTTGGATTTGCACTTGCGCTT